>JAMQGT020002003.1:2500-52954 GCA_024447675.2 Pterophyllum scalare
CATTGTCGTTAAACTCAACCAAGGCAGTTAATGAAGTCATCATTGACAGAAGAGGCAACAGTAGGTTAACACTCAATGTGCATATTAAATATAAAGTTCATCTGATCACTTTATATATCAGGGCTGAGATTTCATCAGTGTTACATGTTGCAAAACACACTGTGCGACATTGATCCAATACAAGTTTGGAAGTTAGAGGTAGGCCTTGATTACACCTTCTGTGTCCGCTAAGGTCCGAGTGATGTCAACTTTACCAATTAGTGTTGACCAGGGGCCATGCAGACATCCATGTATATGCCTTTTTTGTGAGCGTGCAGATTCATCCATGGAGAATTTGTGTAGAAAGAGCATGTTGCTCATTCCAGACCTTTCACACAAACCCCAAATAAGAACAGAAGAGGTAACTATCTGGATAATTCCCAGAGAGTAAAGGGGGGTCATGTCATGAGCATTTCTGAGGTTCATGTGGGTAAATGGCTCTAGACTGTCAACTGTGACAATCCAAAATATTTAGTTTTGCACATTTTACCTACAACGAGAGGCCCAATTGGCTCTGATGTCAGTTTGCACTGCATTCCTGCTGCCTGGTTAGCAGGCAAAGCAGAATTCACGTTGAGATGGAATACAAAAATTCTGACATGTCAAGAAGTTGTTCCAAGCTGTCTATGGATGTAAGCCTGTTACATTGGCCAACTCTGAACATGGAAGTCCAAAAATCGCACAGTGTGTGTACAAAGCCCAAGTTAAAAATTCCCATTCATCTGTAAAAACTTACCCAGAAGAACCTGCTTAGCCACAATGGCAGCAAGCAGACCGAGCAGATGGCCCCTGCCATCAAGCAGCAGAACCTGGAAACAAGGGGCGAAAAAAATATATATATACCACCTTATCCTTTTACCGTGGAATCAGTTCTAAATAATTAACTACCCTCTTGCATGGTAATGTTAACTAATTTAGAGATTCGTCCCTTTTTTGTTTTTGCCCTGACCATCATCACACAGTTAAGTTTAACAGTAACAAACGCACATTTAGAGCAATCACTAATAATTAAAAAGGTTTACTGAGAAATCGAGTGTATTTTTGCCTTCACTACACTGTAACAACTAGCACATGGACACTATTGATTTGCCGGGTGAGACATAACGTTAGCTTAGCATCTAAACCACACTTAACGATGTTTAACAGTTGGAAACGAGCCTCACAAAAGGTTCTCCTAATAACAGCAACAATAGGTCACATTTAAATTAGTTAAGACTGCCTGTACGTTACCCATACTAACACATATCCAGTACACGCGTGAAACCCTGCCTCGCAAGCTAACGGCGTTGACGCATCAGGGACGCTGCCATGATGAAGGCACGTTCACTCGGCTACAGCTAGCTGCGTTAAACATGGTCTACCATACGTTCTCAGAAAAACCACCGAGCAGAACAACGCTGCTCCCGTTATCGCCAATCGTTTAACTGCATAAGACAATGCTTTATTTAGACGAAAGAGCCGAAAAACGTAAATATCACTATCCAGCAGGATCCCACCTTATTGAACCGGTCCGCCATGATGTGCGAAAAGAAAGACCAACGGGGCTGCTCGTGGTAAAAGCCAGGGGTGGGCGGAAGTGACGACAGATCAGCGGCTGTAAAACAAAACAGCGCCGCTGCTGTACGAAAGAAGCTGTGCTCGCTTATGTTGTTACCGCAGCTTATTAATATATAGCATTTTCTTTTACGTCCTCCTTTTAATCATTGAGGTAAATCTATCAGCAGTGTGCTACTTTTATTTACAAGTAAACTATCAGGCTTGTGGTTGATTGTGCTTGTACAGGCTACAGGTTGTACATAACATTTTTTTTTCTGGTTTAATAATCATTACAATCCACTGCATGCGTCCTCTGTGATTCAAATCTGGGTTATTCACCTGGAAAAATGACAAATGTCCGAGAATAGGCCTCATCTTGTATCTACAATGCTGTGGAAAAGTATTTGCCCTGTTCCTGATTTCTTTTTGGTTTTTTGTTTTGTTTTGGGGGTATTTTTGTTGGTTTTTTTACTGGGGTTTTTTTTTGTTTGTTTGTTTTTTTGCTTATTTGTCACAATTACATTTCAGATCATCAAACCAATGTTAATATTAGACAAAGATAACCCAAGTAAATACAAAATGCAGTTTTTAAATGACGATTTCATTTATTAAGGGAAAAACCTATCCAAACCTATGTGAAAACGAACGGCCCATTTAAGGTCATGCCAAAAACCATTTTGACGACCCCCCAAAACTTTTGGGAAAATATTCTGTGTACTGACGAGACAAAAGTTGAACTTTTTCAAAGGTTTGAGTCCTGCTACATCTGGTGTAAAACTAACACATCATTTCATAAAAAGAGCATCATACCAACAGTCAAACATGGTGGTGGTAGTGTGATGGTCTGCGGCTGCTTTGCTTCTTCGGAACCTGGACAACATGCTGCAATTGCTCTCTACCAGGAAGTCCTGAAGGAGAATGTTTGGCCATCAATTTGCGCCCTGAAGCTCAAGCACATTTGTGCTAGTATGAAATGTATATTTCACAACTTTAAATCACAAGGGCCGTAAGGAGCAGCTTGAAACACATATTCGGCAGGTCATATATTTGTGGTGTAAGTCAGATTATTTTAATTACCAAGATTATTTTAAAACAGCATTTTTACATTTCATATTACAGTCATACTGGCTGCAGTTAAGTTATAATTCTATCAGTTAATATGCTGGCTATTGTTACTGTTGCTTGACTATAAAAAATGATGCTCACAAGTTCCGTAAAGATATTAAATGTCCACTGAAATAAAAAGCAACAGCATGAAGCACTAACTGTACTTAGGTTGTTTTACTTTGGCATTCTGCCTGTGACATACAGCACATCAGTGAACGACAGACCAGGGCAAAAAAGTTGTTCCATTTCTAACAGAGCATGCCATGGAAACAGTACTTATTTTTGATTGATTTTAATACCCTTTGAGCATTTACATAAGTACCATCACTCGAACATTCATGACTGGCAGAAAACAGTGCATGCAGCAGTTGGAGTGGTTACTAAAGGCGCCTTGAACAATGAAAAAACCTTTTTTTTTTTAAAGGTTTCGCTCAGTCGTCATGTTTCAGCTTCCTGATCTTTCCCTTGTGGCGGTCAATCTCGCGCTGGAGACGTTCAATCTCCTTTTTGTGATGATCAATTTCCTCCTCGTGGTGCTGTTTTAGTGCTGTCAACTGCTCCTTCTCCTTTCGCCTTATGTGAAGGACAGACATCACACCAGATTAGTTACATGCAAAAGAGGTGGAAAATGTGGACAAAAACTGTCATTTATAAACTAAATGTCATACTTGAAGTACATCTCCTCCTCAGCAGCCTGCTTCTTCCCCATGGATCCACCTGCCTCTCTGATAGAGCCTCCACCACCACCACCTTTACCTGCACCTTTACCCAGTTCACCCAGCTGAGTGGGTGGGGGAGTAGTAAAGAGAAAAACAAAGTTTAGTGAACTCAGCAAAAACAAACAACAGAACTCAGGGTATTTTCTCTAAAGTAATTTCTTTACCACAAAGCAGCTTGAAATTTCGCAGTTCTTAAAGTTACTTTAAGGTGAGTCTGTTGGACGCTGTGAAATCCAGCCCATGTTGAAGGTCAAAGCTTTTTATCATTTTACTTTTTTTTAATCTTTGAGTGAGGTAAAAGGCAAAGTGATAATGAAGTGATCCAGAACAGACCAGAAAACCTTTTTTGAGCAATAACAAAAAGCCTGGGAGGACAAACCAGCTCCCAGAGCTAAAATATTTTTCTGAATAGTGCCGACGCAGACAAAACTAAAAAAGAACAAAATTGAGCCCCTAATCACATACGACCTATAATCATTAAGTAATAATGATAATTAAGTAAGCTACTACCACAGTGCTACTACAGCAAATATCACCTGTAATTAAGGTTGTCAGCTAGCAAAAAATAAAAATTCGCACAACATAACGGTTACACGGTGCTGTAATGAAGGGAGACGTTTACAGGACGTTTATTACCTGGTCGGATGACATTCTCAACTGTGAGGTGACAAAAGTCCTTATATTAGGCCTCAAAAACCTCGCCATGTCCGCCTCTCACATGCGAAAACACTGACAGTGAAGCTTGCTTGCCCTTGTCCACAAAAATACACCACAGGACGGCGCCATTATGTCCACGGTGGGGGTGCCGACAGGAGATACCGTATATTGTCCAATTAGAAGTGGCAATTGAAAATGTATTCATATGCTGATATATTATTTAAATTTCGCTGCCAAATATATTTCATATGCATAATATGGAACGACATACAGTGTAGAAAAAACAAGTGTTTAATTTCCGCAGTGGTATGGTCTTAAAAATGGACACCGCGTTATCATACGCTCTTTACGTAGCACCTGACCTTTTAAAAAAATATTGTAGATTTCATAATACTAATAACAAAATGTATTTTTAATTCATTTAAATATGTAAAAGCTTCTAAAAACACTGCTTTTTAAAAAATAAATAAATGAATGAATTAACAATAGCAATGGTTATTTTTTTTATTTATTTATTTTTGATGGATTGGACTGGAAGTTTTTGATATTTTAGTATCTATTATATTTGCATGAATGGAAATTTACATTTGAATTCGCAAGGAGGAACAGGGTGAGCACTGCCAGAGCCCTAAAAATTACCTCCAGGAGGCCATTGGTGTGAATGTCTCTGACTAAACAATCAGAAATGGACTTAATGAGCGTGGCCCCAGGGCCTGTGCTCATTTGCCCAGTACCGTGGAGCCCAATCAGCATTTGCTATAGAATACCAAAAGTGGCAGGTCCACCACTGGCACCATATGGTTTTCACAGATAAGAGCTATGCTGCCTGTAACATCGTTCAGCACGACTGGTTTGGTGGTGGGTCAGTGATGGTCTGACTCTGAGGAGGCATATCCATGGAGGGATGCACAGAGCTCTACAGGCTAGACAACGGCACCCTGACTGCCATTAGGTATTGGGATGAAATCCTTGGACCCATTGTCAGACTATGCTGGTGAAGTGGGTCCTGGGTTCCTTCTGGTGCACAACATCGCCAGGCCTCCTGTGGTGAGAATATGCAGGCAGTTCATGGAAGACAGAGAAATTGATACCACTGACTGGCCCCCTCGCTCTCCTGACCTAAATCCAATAGAACACCTCTGGGATTTATGTTTCTGTCCATCCAACATTGCCAGGTTGCACCTCAGACTGTCCAGGAGCTCATCAACGCTCTGGTCCAGATCTGAGGGGAGATCCCCTAGGACACCATCTGTCATCTCATTAGAAGCATGCCACAACATTGTCAGGCATGCATGTAAGCACGTGTACCATTTTGAGTTGCTGAGATGAAATTTCGGCAAAACTGACTAGCCTGCCACATAATTTTCCCTTTGATTTTTGGACTCTGAATTCAGCCTCTGTAGGTTTATCATTTTAATTTCCATCAAACGACGTGACATCCTTTCATTCCTATCACATTACCCAGTCCATATCAGTACAAATATCCAGGATATTTTTTTTTTCCATTAAGACCTGATGTTTTCAAAGTGTTCCTTTAATTTCTTTGAGCAGTGTATAAATAAAAAAAGTCAACTTTATTATTTTTTTAATAAAACAAATATCTCAAATAAGATAAATGCTTAGAGGATTTTATTCAACACTACAAAGAAAGCATACGTCTCCTCTCTGAGCAAACCGATCTCTGGCTCATGTGGTGAAATCTTGCCAACTCCCTCCTCCCAGAAGTCCCCTATAAATACTTTGCTTGCCAGGCACCGCTGGCCTGAAATCAAGGGGAAAAAAAACCCAAAACAAAACAAAAAGACCAAGAAACACTACATCAACTTAAAAAGTCAAATCACATTCAAATTTTTTTTTTTCCACAATTCACTTCATACATCTTTACTCTAAATCACCAAAGTTACATATGTACAGGTATGGTTGGACCCTTGATGGCAAGCAGGTGCTTAAGAGAAATAAAACGGCACGCCACTCATTGCATGTAGAAAACAAAAATATTCTGTGAACTCTAATCTTCAAATCAAACATCTTGCACCGCTCTGTTTACTGTGTGTTCATTATAGGAGCAAAAAAAAGAATTAGAGGCACTCATATTTTGTCATTGTGACAAAGAATCTACAGAGTTTCTCTTGGAAAAAAAAAAAAAAGAATCAGAATTGAGTAGATTAATAAATACTCTAGATTTTGACAGGAAATGTTGCACTTGAGGTACCAATCAATCTTGCCTGTGGATTTGTAAAAAGCATTGCCATGAGTGAACATATTGTAGCATTAATCATCTTAAATTAATATTTAAAAAATATTTTTATACATTTAATAGCCAGATAGTATGCCTGCAGCACAACCATAAGGTCTAGTGCACACAGGTTTTGGAAATTACATTTTGAAACTCATAATTAGAGGGGGGGGGCAAAGTGCTCACTGAACGGTACAAAAACAAAAGGATTTCTAAAACAAATCTGAGTGCAATCTGCAAAATTTGATCTGTACTCTGACAATCGCTTTTGTTAAATACACATTGTCCGGATGTATCGCTCACAGCAAGTGCATGAATGGTGTTTCCAGATAAAAAGACAGTACATGCTTACAATATTTTATGGTTGCCTTGTGCTGATATGTTTTGGTTTTGTTTAAAACTAAGCTTCAAAAAAAAAAAAGAAAAAAGAAAATTAAAGTATGACAAGTGAAGATGAGGCTAAAATAAGATAAAACTAGGTAGTGTGGGGGGGCAGAAGGGAAGGAAAAAGACCAGGGTGCATCACAGGGCCAGGAGCGGTCTGCGGAGGCCCTTCGGAGGAGGCAGCAATTGCCGCTCCCCCTTCCAGCCCCGTCAGTCTTGCTTGATGTTGCCCAGCGCTCTGAGGCGCTCCAGGAGGGGAGGGTGGGAATAGTGCCACATGGAGAACAACCAGTCAGCAACAGGGAACCCAAGGTTGTCTTTGTTAAGCTTGATGAGAGCCGAGTAAAGCTCTGAGGCTTTGCCCATGCTACGAGCAAAGGCATCTGCCTGGAACTCAAACCTGCGACTCAGGACCGTCAGACAGAAAGATAGAAGCTACAAAACAAGGAAGAAGAGATAAAGATTCAAACAACTCAAAAACAATGGAATTTAATGATTCAGTGTTTTAACAAATCTGACACCTACCTCATTGTAAGGAGAAAAGATGAACTGGAAGATAATCATCAAGCCTATTAATGTTGGTTGGCTGTCAGTGAAGCCAAAAGCCACAAAAAGCTCCTTACGTCCAATCAGAACCGCAAATAAGGAGAAGCACAGGAAGGAATTCATCTGCAAAGAGAAAAGTCGATTCAGTTCAACCTCTGAATGCCTGTAGTATCATCTAACCAGACTTTATCATACTTTGGTATAAAACAAAAGACAATCACATCTGTGGGGAAAAAAGAAGAAGAAATCCACCTGACTAATGACGATATTCTTGACGGTATGTCCAAGCTTCCAGTGGCCAAGCTCATGACCCAAAACAGCAAGGATCTCTGGGTTATTGCATCCTTGTTTCTTGTTCTGTGAAAAAAAGATGTAAAAAATCTGTCACCTAAAATCTCCTACAACAACATCAAGTCTAAACATTAATGCTTGTGTGTGCTCCTGAGGGGAAAAAAGAAAGAAAGAAAGAAAAACTTGGGGCTTTCTCGTTCCCTCATTATGAAAGACTTTTAAACAAAAAAGTGCCTGATGACCAAAACCATCTTTCAAGCTTTCAGGCCAGTTGTTATCAAGTAAAAAAAAAAAATCAAGGGAACCCACTGACACACTGAATTCAAAATATGTTTCAGGACCAGTAAGGAAGCTCTGTTTATTCAAGTGCAATAAAACTTTTATGAATTAAGTGCATGTCTTTGCAACCTTGGGCTTGGCTTTAGACTCGCCGGATATCTCGTCACTCTCTGGCTGCTCGGGCTGTGACTCTCCAGCCTTGTTGAGAGGTGAGTAATCTTCCAGCAGAGTGTCAAACAGCACAATGCGTTTGTTCTTGAAGAACCCATAGAAGTATGCATTGCTGTGTGATGAACGTTTAGAACCTGGGAAAACGACAAAGAGTCATGCATCGCCGACCAACCATCTCACCATTAGTTAAATATTGTAATGATTATAATGTAATTATGAGAAGACAACTGATGATTAAACAGACTTATTCAAGTCTTACCTTCAACTACGTAAATTTTGGTGAGGGGGAAGCTTATGCTCTTGGCCAAGGCCTCAATCTCTGCCTTTAACTCTCCATCTGGCAATGGTGTGAATTTGTCAAACAGGGGGGCAATGTAATCAGCGTAGATGGTTACAAGTACCTTAGAATACAGAAGACAGGACGTATTAAGGATGTAGTATTAACTATGCATTTCTCTTGAGGTACACACTAATTTTCTGACAAGGAACATATTCCCTTATTACACAGCGATGTCTTTTCTGCATGTTCACAGGGCAAGGTGAATACAGCACTAACCAGAGAAACAACTAGGGTAAAGAGCCAAGCATAGATGAAGAAGTAGTCTCCACCAATCTTTATGATGTACAGGAGCAGGGAGGTCACAGGAAGCAGGATACACTGGGTAACAGCAAACTTCTTCACGGCATCTTTGAGGAAGAACCCCAACGTCTGAGAGGAAGACCAGACATTAAGAGAGGACAGTGCAAAAGTAGACTAAGATGGTGTCTGTTTACTACTTCACAGAGACAGATGCTGTGGTCTCTGAATTCATGTTGGTTTAAATGTCGAGTCGTCACAACCTTTCACAATGAAAAATTTGTGTCCATTGCTAATCTTATTACATTTTATATTTTGTGTTTTAGACATAAGATGGCATAAAAATTCATCTTCCATAACAGCACTGGAGCCTGTGTATGGGTGCTATTGTGGTACATTCAATCCAATCAAACTCAAATTAGTCTAGGCTACAGATAGTGAGTGCTTTTCAGCCAGTGTACCTGCTGATTAAAGCCGTGCTTTTCCTCAATGACAAAAGTGTTGTACAAACTCCATGGGAGTCCAGTTAAGGCACTGAACAGGGTAGCAAGTGTCAGAAACACAAGAGACTGGGTGATCTCGTACTCTGGACTGAATCCAAAGTGAGCTGTCACAGAACCGGCGACGCCCCACAGAAACGGTATTCCACCCAGTAGCAGGATCAGCTGAAAAGTTTTAGCACAGTAATTTAAATATGTGGCATATAGAAAGAGGCAGACTGTGTTAAGCTTGAAAAACAAAACAAAACAAAAAAACAACACACACTAATGTTGGACTAATGCTTCCTCAAGTCTATTTAAAGACCTGTAAGTCAAGAAGAGATTTTATGATTTTCACAGTCAACTTATATCAACATGTCCCCAGCAAATACACTTGTTAGAAAACATTTTAATATGATTATCATCAAGACAAAAACCAAAACAGCTATGTCCTTTAGTTAAATGATCATCTTACCGTCCCCTCAGTCTCAGAATAGAGTCCAGACCAAAAGCTGAAGTTGCTTTTATCCAGCTGATAAAGACGGGATTTCTCAAATGTTTCAGAATCCATGATCTTGCCCAGCTCTTGCGGTACATGGGTTGTTGCTCTATATATCTTCCTCTGCAGTGTGGGAAGACATGTGCATAATGTTAAATACTGAACGTCATCAAGGTACTGAAATAGGGGAGCCATCTATGCCGTCAATCCAAATTACATATTTAAGACATGTTATGTTTTAAACTCAAAACTTGTTGCGTATCACATGACAAATGCATCATTGTATACTTGTTACTAATCCAATTTGGGGTTTTTCTTTCAACTTTGTGCTCCAAAAAGTATATTTTTAACCTGTTGAATTTATATTATACAATAGTCCTGTATAAACAATACTACAACAATATGATCTTTGAGCTCTTACGTGATGCCAATATTTTTTGTGGTTTTTGTGACGGGGACACACATACACACACACAAATCTGTTCGTCTTTTACCTCTTCATCACTCTCTTTGAACTGAAGTGACATCAAAGAAAAAATAAGCAGTGCACAATGACATGAGTAAAATGATATAAAGAAAGTCCAATATCAGTCAAAAAGGCCGAATTTGGCTGATCCCAATGTCAGGGTTGATTATTGAACATGTCCAAATTGTGTCCATAGTGGCAATATTTTTGTATGACCACCATTATTATCTAGCACTGCCTTAACACTCTTGGGTATGGAATTCAGAGCTGCGCAGGTTGCCACTGGTTCTCTTTAGTATGTGCTCCATCAGTTCCTGTTCCTAGAGGAACTACACCCAACTCTTCTTAACGGGCCTGAGATACTATTTCACAGACACGTGTCTGGGCGTCAAACAAACCAGTAAATATTTCCAGTAAGCTCAGAATACACTCATCTCATAGCTTTGTGGGTTCATATTGAGACATCTCAGACTGTTAGTAGCAGCTGTTGTGTTTTGAAACTTAACACTAAAAATCTGGTGTGCAATTGTTACATGAACCCTGCTAAACCTACCCCTTTTCTCGCATCACATATTCAATTACATGTAGACTTTATGGAGTCCACAGCTCACAGTGTGTCAATGGGCGATACGAATCAGACGTTTTACCCCATGTTTGTCATCTACCGTTCGCTTTCTCCATTGATAAATTAGATTTACGACCATTTTTATTGTAGCAATTGTATTGTGAGTTTAATCTTGACAAATAATGAACTCACCTGTCTGTAAGAAAGGTATGCCTCCCAAAGATAGACGGTCCATGAAAACCCCAGGACAGCATAGAATATTTGCTTTTCCACCGGCAGGTCAAAGATAGTTTCAACCATCTTTGCTCTGTGTTGCAGGAGCAGTTAGCTAAGCAGGCTAGTGGCTAATTAGCTTTCGCTCTACACACAAACACAACACGTTGAACTTGAACTATGGGAAATATGACCCGACGTCAAATAGACAGTTACAGAGTAAAAATGAAATATTTGCATCCAGTTTTCATTCCTAAGTCAAGGCTTTTTACAACTAATATCATTCCATTCATGACAAATCCGAGCCCGCTGGTGAAGCGTATCAACGAATTCAGCCCCCACAGGAACGTCTTCTATAACTTGGTTCCGCGGTGGATTATATTCATCTTGTCCGGCCCACTAAGGGACGATTCACAAAAATCGACATTTTCCAGAACGTACAAAGCATACTCTTTTTCAGACCAGACCAGACCCCCCCCCCCGCCCTGAAATTGTACAAAGAAAATGTTTATCTTTTTTCATGACATTTATTTTCACCTGGTTCTTTGGTACTGTAATGTAATAGGAAGTATTAAAACTATGGAACACCACAAGAGACATGGGAGAAAAAAGAGATGTACTCTTGCAAGATCTTTTTAATTTTAGGCTGTGCAATTCCACATTAATCTTGATGCAGCAGCCGTCAGGACGTTGAAAGGATCAGCGAGAGACTGCCAGCAAAAGTCGCCTTTAATTTATATATAATTTGGCGGTTCCTGTTGACTGTAACCACACCAAAACTGTACTGACATGAAAGAATGAATGTGATTGACTGTCTCACTCTCACACCATCACTGCTTCACTCGATGGCCACAAACACACACACAGCGCTGCCCCGCCCCCTTCTCCTCTCAGCCACTCAGCTCATAAACAACCACAGTGATGGAGGACACACAATTATTTATCTATATCATATATATATTCATAAAATAAAAGCTCAAGCTGAGTGTGTGTGCATGTGAGATCTCGCAAAACTTTAGCGAGGTCTCGCAAAAGTACATCTCTCTTTTTTTTCCCTTGTTTTTTTTTTAAAAAATTAACCCATGTCTCTTACGAGGTTCTGTAAAAACATATCCTGGTGTTGAAAAATTCTGTAAATCTTGGTATCAAATATAGTCTTTCCTATCTTTAAAACATTGTATTGTTGCACTAATAAAAATCCATCCATCCATTTTCTTCCACTTATCCTTTTCAGAATCGCGGGAGGGCTGGAGCCTATCCCAGCTGTCATAGGGCAAGAGGCAGGGTACATCCTGTAATTAATAGATATACATATATATATTATAATTTATAGGGTGCAATAAACTGATTTGAATTTTAATGTGAATGTGTACTGCACTGCATGTATGCAAAATGTATATGCCGCCACACTGTACACAATGGCAGTGGAGCGATTTGTCATCTGAATAGCTGGTCTTGTGCCAAAAAGTGATTTCCAGTATTGCCCAAAAAATTATTGCTGCTATTTATATTGTTGTAAATGAATATCTCTAACATCATCTCTTATGAATGATATCAATTCATTTTGAGTCATAAAGAACATTCCTGTCACATGGTAGAAGCTGCAGTCAGTTTTTGGCAGTGACTTTCATATTGTAGCGATTCTGTTAAAGTTAGATGCCGTTCTGTGCAGATGTTCTGCGATTTCCCACTGTTTTGTTGGTCCTTGAACTTGTGTGTGCGCACATGAGAGAGAGTGAGTCAGAGGGAGTCCCGTTTTGTTGTTTTTGGCGTGGTTGCGGCACACAGCAACCATTTAATTGTTAATAAATGTGCGATTTTTGCTTGCAATCTCTCGCCATCTTCTTCAATGTCTTAACAGAAAAATGCAGTTACTTAAAAACGTGCGTTTTCTTAGAGATCTGGAGCGTTTATGCATTTTATGTTCTTCCTGATGGACATCTGCACCTGCACCTGCCTCAGCAGAACCAAAGACAATCAAGGAGAGCTCACACCCTAGCTTTGAACTATTTGACCTGCTGCCCTCTGGCAGGTACAACAGGTGCATCAAAGTGAGAACAAACACTCGAGAAGTTTCTTCACCACCCCTATAATGTGCAATATTCACCCATCTTCATGTTTATATTTATACACTTATCTATTTATTTAATAAATTATTATATATATTTTTTATATTATTGTTATAAAGTGTACTTTCTACAGCATGGTGAGATTGGAGGACTGGCCCTCCAATCTCACTGTACATGCCATATAGTGACAAAGACCTTCTACTCTATTTGTATTCTTTTTACACGCTGCAGTGTTACCCCTCCGGATCTGCAAATTTTAAGCACAGTGATACAGAAGAGAGTGACAGATCTTCCTTCAGTGGGACCATCTTGAAGGCTCATATCCAGCTGATACTGTGCTTCACTAAGGAGCATTCCCAAATAAGTGCTACGCAACTAACTGAGGGCTGTTTGGACTTCTGAAGGTCTGGGACCACAAGAAGCAACCTGCTTTCTCTGATCAATAATCTAGACTTGACTCCAGAAAAAAAAAGCCTGTCAAGTATTAAGCCTACTTTTTTTAATAAGGAGTTTTAATATGAGGAAAGACTTGATATTTTCCAAGAAATATAGGAAAATTAAATAATCATTACTTGGTAATGTCCACTTATAAGCCAAAGAAACTGGATGGATGTCTGCATTTAGGAATTAAAAAAACAAAATTTTTTAAAACATAAATTTTTTAAAACATAAATTGCCTAGTGTGCAATAAACAATCCAGAAAGTCAAGACTGTAATTTCCACATTTATTTTATTAGAAAGTGTTACATACATGTCTGCCAACATCTGTCCACTGCATCCCAACACTGACTTATTATAAACTGAGGTGAAAAATAACCAAACGTATTCCTCCAAGGACTTGGTAATAAGGAAATATTTTCAGTCACATTTTCACAAAAGTGAAAAGGCCTTGCAATTTGCTACTGACCATTTCTAACAATCTGAAAAGCTGTACATTTATATCAGAGAACTACAGTATATATACACACTTGAGATCTTGATTTAACAAAACAGGTGTTATCTGAATGATTTCATTACAGACATCTAAAACAAAAAAGTAAAATCAGCTGGATCTAGTGTGCAGTGTTTAAGCTTGTTTTTAACTTTATGCTAGTTTCTACAACTGTTCAGTTTGGCAACTTAAAAAATAGCAAAAATGTAACACCATTGTCATTGTTGGGGGAAATAAAAATACTGATACACAGCTGTGAAAATGCAAAGTAATTTGCCATAGCCATGTTCAAAAGGTGCTCTGTTAAACTAACTTCCAAGAAGCAGTTTGCTGTTGTTGGTGTCTGCTGGGAAGAGGTCAGGCAGGGCGGTTGTGCACACGGGTCTGCCCAGGACCACCACAGGTCTGAGGTACTGAAGCTGTTTAATGGCCAGGTCCCCACACCCAGCCAGGGCTTTGTCCAGGATGGACTTCAAGTTTTGGACTGACGTGAAGTCCCTAGTCATAGCGTGGGGCTTCAGCAGTGGGGAATGAGTGCGTCTGCTGCGAGTGTGAGAGATTCCCAGCTGGTTGTTCTCTTTGACAGAACAACTGCGTCTGAAAGTGTCTCGCCGTTTTGCTGATCCTGTGTTTTTGTCTTTTGGAGCAGTTTCTTGTATGAACTTTAGAAATGAAGACTCAAAGCCCATGGGCTTATAGGCAGCAATGTCGAAAGGGCGAGGAGAAGCACTACGAGACTGAGAGTCTTTTACATTTGAAGGCTGTTCGGACAGCTCGTTCTTCCGTTTCAGGGGCTGGCGAACAGGAGGACTAGGCAATGATACGGACCCATTTAACATTTTACCACCATCTTTGTTGCCCAATGCGTCTTGGAAGCCCTCTTCAGTAGTAAAACGAAGTGAACATGGTGGTGAGAGGTCAACAGTGACTGGGCGAAGGAGAGGTTTGATTTTATCCAAGCTCAGTCTCTCCTCCGGTTTCTGACTGCTCTGAGCTCCTGCAGTGGAGTCTTCAGTGTGCCCGCCCGTGCTCGGCTCACCGTAAAGAACCTCATCGGCACCAACGAGGACACCATTTCTCTCAACAGGCGGCAGCTCCTGCTCTTCTTCCCCTGGGAAGCCCAGTGGATCATGATTGTCCTCATCCTGTGTGTCTCCCTTGATGGAGTGAAGGCTCATGGGAGCAGGCTGTGCCCCTGTGTTTTCCGGCTCTGCCTGGTATTCCATTTTGCGAACCCCATTAGGGACACACGCTCCTGCAACAGTCGGCCTGGCTGACTTCCTCTGAATGAGTTCTTCAAGCTGCTCAGCAGTAAAAACGAGCTTATCTTCATTCTTAAAGACATCTTCTCGACGCATGCGGTGCACCCTCAGGTAGTGACGGTTCAAGCTGTGCATGTACGTGACGACAGAATCACAGTCCTGGAACCATGCATGGGTAGGCCACACGCAAGCAGCGGTCTTGGCACATCTGTAGTGCTTCTTCATGAGATCTAAAGACATAACGACTGAAAGAATTTCTTTTTCTCTCGCTTTTTCTCTCCTGACACTTTTTTCTCTGGAACGCCCTTGTCACCCAGTTCTTCTGACTGAGCTGTGACTTCAGGCTTCAGACTCTCAGATTGTGTGGTTGGTGAACTAGGCTCTTCTTTCTGAGGACTCTGCGGTGTGACTATAAGCTTCTTTTGGCATCCAGTAATTGACTTCTTGTGAGTGCTCTGTAGACGTACCACCAGCGAGTCGTAGAACTCGCAGTGGCTATAAAGAGTGTGTTTTTTAAGTGCACCATCATGACTGAACACTCTTGTGCAGCCGTCATACTTGCACCTTAATAGCTCAGGTGGCTGTGAGTGGGAATCACGAGTATGACGTACTAGACTGCTTTTAAGGTGGTAGGAGGCACTGCAGTTTGCAAAGTGACATTTGAACTGGGGCTGAGGTTCATCTGAGTTTGGGAGAGGCCTTTTTTTGGCAGGTTCTTTCTTCACTTCTGGACTGTGGCGCACGTCGATATCTTTTTCCAACAAGAGCTGAGAACGATTGTAATGATGTACTAATTGGAGGTGGCGTACGAGGCCTCCCTGTGTGGAAAAAGCTGCGTCGCAGTTTTTTGCCACACAATGAAAGGGTTTACTGAACTTATCAAGTATATAGCACAGATTACTTTTGGCTACCAAGCGTCTTGTCGTTCTGACTTGATGATGTGTGGTCTTATCTTCACTTTCTTTTTTCTCATCTTCCTCTCTACTATTTGCTTCATCCTCCCCTTCATCTTCAGATGGGGAGTGATTGTGAAAGTTTTTTCCATTTTCACTTACCACCATTGAGTTTTTTGTCTCGTGTTGGTGTTGCAACTTGGGGATCTCTTTCTTTTTCACTTTTAGACCATGGTTTGTCAAGGACTGCAATGTTAGTTTTTTTTTAGATTTGGACTCTTTGTTTCCCTCGAGCCGTACAGATGTTAAACTTATCTGATCTACATGAGTCTCACTCATGTTATGGATCTGAATATAATGGGCCCTCAACACATGTTTTTCTCTGTGGCTCTTGGAACACAGCTGGCACACATAAGGCTTAAAAGATGTGGTTTTCAAAGAAGTCAACCTTTTGGCCTGTTCAATGGTACGGCCATGTCTGGTGTTATAGTGGCGCAGTAAGCTGTAACTTTGAGCCGTCCTAAAGCTACAACCTTTCATCTCACAGACATAGGGCTTAGCACTGGCTAATGATTCACTGCCATCTTCCTCAGCGGTTACTTGTTGAGTGACAACTTTAACCTTTTCCTCTGAAAGATGTGGTCTCTTCTGAAGCAAGACAACAGGGGGCTTTGCCATAATTGCTTGATGAAGAGATATCTGAGACGCATTTGAGTCCGAGCTGGACTGAGTGGGTTCGCTTGGCAAACTGTCAGATGAGGAATTCAGGTCCAGTTTACTGAGCCCGATAAGTATCTCTTTGAGAGCATCGTTTTTTGTTTGAAGGCTTAAAGAGTTTGTTTCACTGTTTTTTGGATGAGTGGATGGTTTTCTTTCTTTGCTAGTGTCCACAGTTTGAAATGGAGTTGGGTCGTTTCCCTTTTCTTCACTCTCCAGTTGACTTTCAGTCTTGATCCATTTGGACTTAGAGCCCTGCTCTTTGTCATGTTTGTGTTCTTTGTTCTCCAGTTTGAGATGTTCCGGGTGAGCACATTTAAGATGTCTCTGGACATCTCTGGCTCTGGAAAATGTCATGCCACACTTCTCAAAGCCACAAGTGAATTTACTTCCATCAAAGCAAACAGCCACCAAGGTCATTGTTGCTTTGGGCTCCTTAATGTCAGATTCCTGCAATGATGAGGAACAACTGACTGATGAAGCATTTAGGACGTCTCCATTTACAGTGTCAGAATCAACTGACTTAAGGCAAACTGCTGTGTCAGTAACAGTCTTAAAAAGTTTCCGCTTTGCTTTCCTTTGAGCCTCAAAGTCCTCTTCAGAGAAAGTAATGTTGTGTGTGGACAGATGCTTTATAAATTCCTTTTTGGATAAGTAATACTTTCTACAGTCAGTACTAGAGCAGGTAAATGCTGCATCTCTAAAATGCTGTGCTTCATGATGATATATCTGTCCCAAGTCTGAGTATGTGACATAACAGCCTTTGAGCTGACACTGGTAGTTGAGCTGATAGCCATGGGTCTGCTTGTGTGTGACAAGTTCATTGGAAGTATTAAACTGTGCACCACAGCCTATAACCACACATGTGTAAGGCTGATCACCATAGTGAACTCTTATATGTTTGCGGTGATGGTAAGCTGAGACAAAATGACGTCTACAGAAGACACACTTCTCCCGCTTGTCTCTCATCTGATGAAAATATTTCACGTTTTCATCACCTTTGTGTTCTGACTTTAAGTGGACATACAGGTACTTGGAATGTTTAAAAGTCCGTGTACATCCAGTTCCTGGACAGGGATACTCGTCCCTGTTCTGCAGTTTGAAATGCTGGTCAATGTAATCGAAAGTTACATGCTCGTCGTTGTCCATGTGTTTCTCCTTCACTGTTTTGGCCTGCTGCACGATATGCTGCAAGACATCTGGATCATGTGTGGATTTGTAATACAGCATTAGAGAAGGGTCAATGGTGATTTCTCCCGGTTCAACATCATCATCCTCATCTATCTGTTTCTGCATTTCCTCTTTCTTTGTGTGGTTTTTGAAAAGATGCGTTTCACTCTGAATGTGTTTTTTCATGTGAGGAACAAGTTCCTTCCTACTATCAAACTTTTCCATGCACACAGGGCAGGGATGGCTATTGTCCTCTGCATGCCTTTTGGAATGGTGAATGACTTGGGTGTCAGTGACTGACCTTTTACAAATGTGACAGCAGAACTTGTATTTCTTTGTCTCAGAATCTCCTTTGATTTCTGTTTGGTTAATAGACTGTTTTTTATCTAGCTGCTCATGACAATCAAGACCTCTGTTTATCCCATTTTGGTGTACTGATTCTACTTTAACAGCAACTCCCTGTAGTTCATGTGGTTTATCCTTCTCCTCTTTGTCAACTGGCTCCTCCTCTTCCTCTTCTGACTCGGGCCTCAATCCCAGAAGGGAGATGCAATGATTTTTTAGAGTTTTCCAATCCCAGAATTCAGGGTCAAAAGGCCAGTATGCTTTCAGTGCTAGTAGCAACTCACAGCGTAGTGAGTTGGGAATAACCTCACTGTCTTGGTCATACTTTTGGTCTGGGCGCAAGTAGAGCTCCTCAAGACAGCTGAAGGCTTCCTGAGCAGGGCCAAGCAGGAACTCTGTGAGTTGGCAGGCACGCAAAACCTCAAGGTCATCTGGAAGAAGGCAGGACACTGTCTTACAGACAGAGATCTTTGAGTCGGAGTCATCCTGCTTTGGAAGTTGAAGGGCTTTCACGCAAAGCTCTACTGAGGCAGGTATCCCTGGTTCCTCTGCCTAAAAAAAAAAGAAGAAAAAAAAAGAGTGACATTAGCATTACATAGTGCTAGAAAAGGAAAAAAAATAAAATAAAATACAGGACCCAGCTGCACTGCCCATTTAAGTGTTTATAAAATCCCAATAGTCAGATTACTGCTGTATTTTAGTATGAAAAGTGGATAGTATGGCTGTTCACACTTACCTCTGTCTGAATCACACGGACCAAGTAAAGCAAATGGTCAACTGTTTTGGCAATGGCACCTAGCTGAAGGCATCGTTCCAGAAGAGACGCCGGTGAGGGGTCAAGCCTCCTCTGAAGCTTACTCCACAATAAAATCAACTCCCTTTCAATAAAAAAAAAAAAACCCAACATTTACACACACATACACAAATATATTATCAAAGTATCACTTTCCTTTAAAAAGAGACCACTCACCATGAGGAGTAAAGACTCTGCTGCTGTAGCTGCTGTGTCAAGAAAGTTGTGCACAGGATGAAGGCTGTATTCTCCTCGCCCTCTGTCTCCAAATT
Organism: Pterophyllum scalare; assembly: GCA_024447675.2. Taxonomy (NCBI): domain Eukaryota; kingdom Metazoa; phylum Chordata; class Actinopteri; order Cichliformes; family Cichlidae; genus Pterophyllum; species Pterophyllum scalare. The sequence continues at coordinate 21,717 of JAMQGT020002003.1, forward strand.
GCATGTGATCTCAAGTACGTCCTTGCAGTCCAGTCTGGATATCTGTCAGGAAATAAATATAATGTTGACCGCTCAGCAAACAACAAAAAAGGCAACATATCTCCAAGTCATTCGCCACATGTAAATATAGGAAACCAACAAAAAGTTATAAATGCCAAAAAACAAATATTTTAAATCAAAGATTTGTGGATCAATTTGTCTTGTTTTGCATGTTTAGAGTTTTATATCAGCCATTTACTACCAACAGAAAATGTTCTTCCAGAATTATTTATACAGATATATAAACACAGTTTGCTCTTCCCTAAGATACAGACCTATGAGGAATTAGGTAAGCAGCGTCATCTTAGCTACAGTAAAAAAAAAAAAAAACATTTAAAGTTTACAAATGTTTCTGGGAAAGCTTCATAATCCCAGGTCAGAAAATTGTTTTAATACTAAAATGGGGTGAGCATGCTCTTGGAGGTTTTTAACCAACAACCCAGAGAGAAAAGGTGAGGTAATAGACACAGCTGGAAATACGGAGGCAGGCACAGACACAATTGTCCATACGTGGAAGTGGGAATGAGTGTGGTTTCGTGATGGAGTTAACCTTACAGTAATCGTTACAGAACTGTGAGGTTTGATCAGGTTTTGGTACTAGCAGTGATGGCGAGCTCCAAGGACTCTTACTGGGTACTGCAAAACCATGATCTAGGAGATATTTGACCTCTTGTTGCATTAAGGTGCGCTTTGCGGGATTCACCCTGTAAGCATGCTGCTAAATTGGCTTATTACCACCCATGTCAATATCATGGCTCAACACATCCGTTTGAGAGGGGGTATATCACTGAAGAGGGCTGGGTTGTGTCTGAATGAGTTTTTGGATATCAGACTGAGCAGAAGCAGACAGATGCGATAAATAGGAATTTAAGTCAGCCAAAATTTCTAAATTCCGGAGGCATGCACAGGAAACAGAGCCATGTTTGTCATTCAGCCCATCATCGCGGGGGATGTACCGGGGCTGAGTGACAGACACAGAGGCAACAGAGGAGACAGGAGATGGGCTGTCAGAGTTTGCACGGTCAACGTAAGCTTTCAGCATGTTCACATGGCAGACGCGACATTTGCACTACATAATCAGTTTCACTGAGCTTACGCTCTACAACATACGGGCCAGAAAACTTTGCCTGTAGTGCGGAACTAGCAACAGGTAACAAAACTAACACACGGTCGCCGGCTTTAAAGGACCGTTCCATGGACTTTTTGTCAGAGAACTGGACAATATCTATGTAATAGCTATGTAAGCATAACAAAAACCCTTCTTCCATCCAAAACCATACAACCTTTTCCTTTGCTGTAACAGATTTTCTCTCTGTATGGGAGAAAAGTGATGCTGCATTTTATTTAAAAGGCCTTTTTTTAATTCCACAAAAAAAATGGGGCACCCTATCTAGATATCATTGTACAGCTAATCCAATTTTTCTTTACAGCTTTATAATATTTAAAAGTATAACAGCCTAGCAACTGGTTCTCTTTCTTCACTCATACAGACCTTAATGGTGCAGAAAGGTGTACAGTTTGAAAAATAAAACTATTTTGTACACATTTTATCCTGAGTTCAAAGCTCTGTGGTTTTTGTATGAATATAAAACTACCCAAGGTACTGACAACTCACTGTCTTTAATATAATTACACTTCTTGCTTTTCTGATCATGCAAACACAATAACCTATTCTGCACTTCTATCCGAAACACTGGCGAGACACTCGTATCAAAATAACAAAGGAAACAGAACCTAAAACTAATTCCTCAACCAGTGTGCAGTACAGGAATCCATCATCCATTTTCTTCTGCTTATCCAAACAATTATGCAAAGGTATTTCTGCGTTAATGAGCATTAGATTTATGTACCATTTAAAGAAGCAAGGTAAAATAGTTATACAGCTTAAAATACAGTATAGTATAATCCCAAATTGAAAATAGGCCACAAAGTATCCACATTTTCTATCTGGCACAAGCTTAAGGATTTTCTGAGTCATCTAAGTGAATGCCAGAAAACTGAAATCTCAATTTGCATGTGAGTTTGGGGCTCTATTTTTGGAAGCTGTGCAGAAAGCCCTTATGAATAGGTAAATTTTTTGCACTCATTACAAAAAGATTTGACTTGCAAATCTGTTCCATTTTTTCCTTTATCAGCCAATATCAGTTACATATTGCCTTTGTGTATGTGTGACTGAACACTAAGAATGGATCCTTTTATCTGTCCTCTGAAACTCCACAAGGCTATCACAGTCATGATAATCTGACACTCTCTCAGTGCCACACTCAATACTTATTACTTTGTATTTTTGATACTATACATAAATGTAGAAACAAATCCACCAATTTACTGAGAGTTAAGCCACAATATACCAATCCCAAGGGTTTGCTGTAATACCTCCATTATGGCTTCTTCATTGGGCAACAGGTGACAAAGCAGGGAGACATATGTTCTGACGAAATGTGGCTTGATTGGAAAAGGTGCTGCATTCAGTGCAAGCTTTGGCCAACACTACGGCTTTGGCAAGCTCTCCCATCTTCTCCAGATGTTTCACCCGCATCTCCATGAAGCCCTCGCCCTCCAAGCTGATGTATGCATTAACTAAAGACAGAATAAATAAAATCTGAGTCAAAAACAAACAAACAAAATATATAGCAAAGGTAGCACTAGGTTACTGTAATTTTCAAATAAAAAGAATCTAGACAAACTAGTTAACTAGATCTTGACCTTCTTCTGGGTTAGTGAGCTGCCCAGTGAGGAGAGATGTAAGGACAGGGTTGCTCCACGCCCCTCCCTCTCCTGTGATTTGGAGTAATGCTTGAAGGTCTGTGCTTCCATACTGTAGCAGGGTATCATGGGCAATCTGCAAACACCACAAAAACGTTAAATCTAAAGACAATAAAACTATTTGTTCAGCGTCTTTATAAATATTCATTTTCAGAAACACAAAAGAATTGTAATGAATTAAGGGGTATGTTTCCTTAAAGGAGCCAGCAGTACTGCTTTCCCTCTACTGATTGTGTGATAAGATGACAAATGAAAACTCAAAAGGCTGTCAGTTTGTGTTTCAGCACAAGCGATATAAATTATCTACTCTACACAAAGCGAAACGTTTGTCACTGTTCGCATCTAAAAGGGAGAACAGGTGACAGCTCAGCACAGCCTGGTTTAGAACTTTTCTGACAACTCTGGCTGTATAAAAGAAGACCCCCCCCCTTTTATTTTAAATGTCATGTCAAATAATGTCATTCTTGAATAAAACTCAATATAGTGACTTAGCTACCCACAGTCTAATAGCAAAGAAGATGATAGTACTTAAAAACCTATACAAGACTTCAGATTCAGTATATCAGTGTGCGTGTGTGTGTGTGTATATATATATATATATATATATATATATATATATATATATATAATATAAAAAAAAGCAGTATATCACAGATTTACTCTGCTTGGACATACTGAACCAATTTAGCAACATATTCTGCCAACTCCTGAGTTCATAGTCGCCCCATGAAATCAAGTCCGCAGCCATGCGACCCACCCCACGAGACTGAAACACTTTACTTTATTCTCACTGTCCTTTCTACTCTTATGTCTTTAATCTTTTGTGAGAATAACTATTTTCAGCCTGATATTGCAGAAATCCATTTCATAAGGTACAGATCTGACAACCATTGATGAGTTAGAGACACATGGTTTAGACTCACTACAGGGTAAGCAAAACAACACTCCCCACAACAATTTGACACACCTCTTCTTGGGCTTTAGTTTTCAAATGGGTTTTAAAAGAAACTGCAAAAATAATAAATTTTCCACATCTATTTCCCTTCATACAAACAAATTTTATTTTCTCTTATGAAGTCACCCATCAGAACAACACTTTCAATGTCATGTACCTGAACAGAGTGGTGGAACTGAACCCAGGCTTCATATGGGATTTCATTCTCAGGCACTGACAGCAACAGTTCAAAACAGCTCCTGCAATAAAAATTAAGACAAGTTTCATGAAATGATGATAAAAAGCAGTTTGTGTGTGAGCCACCCTAGCTACCCCCCCCCAATAATGCAGTCAGAAGGGCAAGACTCTGTTTCTGTGCCTACTAATTCAATATTAATATTCACCAATATTCCTGTATACATGGACCTGTGTGTGCGCTTCAATTAACATTAATTAACTTTCTTGTCCAACAAGGGTCACACTGAAGCCTATTCACACTGACATTAGACAAGAGGTGGGGTACACCTCGAACAGATGACACAGCTGACAGAAAGATACAGGCAACCATTCACACTCACATCGACAAACAATTACAAATGTGGGTGGAAGCTGGAGCACCCAGAGACAACCCACGCAGGCATAGGGAGAACATGCTAACTCCACACTGAAACACTGCAGCCGATCAGCTGGTTCAAATACAAAACCTTCTTGCTGTGAGGTCACAGTGAAAACCACTGTGCGATACACATAAAATTCTGAAATGTGAAATCACCAGAGCTGCTTGCACTATTTTGCGTCTTTGCAGCAAAAGGTTTTCGGCAGTGATCAGTTTGCTTGACTATACAACCACAGTTTCCCTCTTTCATTCTTCAATCGCCTTCCTGTAGGCTAATGTACGATATTTGCACACAATTTGTTGCTGTCTGAAGTATAACTTATGGTCCCACGATCAGTTTGCGTACTTGTTTCTGTTCAGACAGCGTACAGAGAGGGGTCTTCACCCACCGCAAATGTGCTCCCACGCATCTTCCAAAACCCCAACTGGATGTAGACACCCTACACATCAGTTAAATGCTGAGTGGTTGACAAGTGGGCTGGAATAGGTAAGGAGCTACAGCCTATGTCACCAGGAACAGGAAAAGTTTTTCATCGTTTTCAATGAAATTTTTTTTGAAACACACTGTTTCACTTCAGCCATCGTCTAACTTTGCTCTTCTCCACGGCTGGCTGATGGAGCAGCAACAGCACCAGCAAGAATCCACTCCATCTAACAACATTCTCTGCAAATAGATGGGCAGTCAGTATATGTGTTTAGCCTTCTCACCAAAAATGTGGGCTTTTCTTGGGAGCATGCATCACTAACCCACCCTTGCAAACTGCTGTGTAGTTGCTTTGTGTACAACAAACTGAGCTGCCTGTAAACAGGAAAGTGTTGTGAACTGCAGCAAAAGCAGCCAAACAATATATATTCCAAACACAGTACATATCTTCAAATAGTACTTTTAATTCTAAAAACAGATCAGCACATGCAACATGTCTTAATCAGGAAATGCAACATGCTGAAGAACTGGAACATGCTGTTTTCATGACCCATACGGACACAGTTTGTTTCAGGATAACAGTGGATTTTAAATGCACATGTAAATCTGATGACAAAAAAAAAAAAAAATTCCCTACACCTTTGATCACATCATATATTTAAACTTTTGCTGACTGAAGAAACAAACAGAAACTTAAAACTTATTTGCAACATTAGCCCTTTAATGCCCATCAAAGGCCATCATGAATCACACCTAAGTAACAGCCACTCAATCCCAGTCCAGTGGATCATGGATCACTTATCTGGATCCAGGAATTTTTAAAAGAATTCTTTACCATTGTAAGGTAGGGAAAATATCCACATATTTGCATCTAACCTTACAAGTCAGAATCCTCTAAAAATGAATTGGAGTGCTTCATGACCATAATTTCTATCATATAACAAACTCCGCTCATGATCGAAGAACGATCCTGGATCTAATAATCCAGAATGCTGGAAATTATTTATGATTGAGGTATGACAACACTGGGTGATATCTATCGCAGCGCAGTATCGGCACATAGGACATTTGGGGTGGGCAAGGTGTGCGCTCTACTGCGGTGCCATTCTAGTTACAGTTACCACTGCTAACATTTCGGTTTTACATTATGTATCACTGCATAGCTCAAAGTTAAACCATAGCTGAGTCATATCCATCAATTTGCGAAACCACTTTTTTGTGTGTTTTATGCTCTGGGCAGGCTGAAAGTGCACTAACTAGGTTGACTGCTATTGTGAATCAAAAGGTTTCACATAATATGTGTTATACGCTGACTGTTATGAGAATGCTGAAGGCCTCTCATGGCAGGCAGGTCACCTACTACACCTTCTTCTATCTCTGCCTGGCCTCCTGTGTGCATATAATAGCTTTAGTCAAACACACTCATTAATATACCGACTGCATAGCTGTAACCTATTTTTGTTTCATGTTATTAGACCAATGAAGTGGCTGTAACAATACTAAATCTCTCTGCAGTAAAAGGCTGCCTCTCCTGAAAGATTTCTCACCCTCTCTGCACGTGTTTTTCTAATTCCATGCAAATTAAATGTTCTGCTTTGAATATATTAAGACAAAGTAAGAAATAAATAAAAAGCAGAACTGAAACAAAAGATCAAACTGAACCCAGCCGAAAAAGGGATGTTAAGAAAGCAGAGCAGAGAAAAGCGCCAGGATGACGAGTGCCTTGAGGTAGCGGCAGGCATATTGAGAACGTGGATACTGCCTTTACTCAGATTGCAAAGTGCACTTATAAGGATTGGCAGAAAGGAGGAGAGACTAGACTTACTCCCACTGGTTAACAGTTATTACCATTTAGGAAAGATGCAATCAGTGTTGTCTTTAATTGTCAATGCTTGATCTCCTTTTCAGTCTAGCACAAGCCTGCTCTAGAGGTGTAATGGCTTGAGTTTAGAGAAAATGCCTGAATTGGCCTACATTAGACAAACTTTAAATTGTATGGTTGTGCGAGTAGGCTATTAAGGACTTCATAAATAATTGAAGAAGCTGAGCTTATTGCTTAAAAAAAATACGAGGCTTTTTTAAGCAGATGACTCGAATAACCATAACACATTTGGAAACAATCCCATAATAATTGGAAATAATCATTTTAGAATGATTGGTACGATTTTCATAAAGGAGTGCAGCTACACAGAAAATACAATAAAAAAAACTGGAACATTTGCTTTTATGCTCTGAGTGCAAAACATTGCCTTTCTTGAACTTTACTGATACAAACTTGGTTTCCAACCAACTGGTTTGCCTGCTAACCAAGAAGCTGGCATTATTGCTCCTTTCTTCAAGGAGTAAGGCTATGCCTCGTCTAAAGCGGCTCACTCTGTGGTGTTGCAGGTAAAGCAGTCTGCAAGTCGTAAACGATGGAGGCTCACAGCAGAATTGAAGAACAGAGCCCTTCTCAGCTTCCTGTCGAACCGGGGAGGAAGAGGGCTGAAGAGACAAACTCTCAGAAGAGATCTTGAGTGTAAGAGTCAGAAGGGGAAACTAGTCCACAAGAGAGAAGATAGGCCCACCTGCCCCATTACTCTCAATGTGGGGAAATGGGCACAAGGGACCCCCAGCAGAAAAGGTTGCGAGCACGTCAGTGTGAGCGGATCTCAGGTGGCCCACACCCAGAGATTGCACGAAAAATAACCAAATCTGATCCTGCGGGAGGGGGGTTGTATCAGACCAATGAACTCAGTCAATTCTCTAGTCGTTTGTATTTCTTTTCCGTTTGCCATTTTCTTCACTTCCTTTCTTATTTTGCAGTACACATTTAGAGCCTGCATGACACACACCAGCAACAAACTTTGATTTTTGTAAAGTTAAAAAAAACAAAAAAACAAAAAAAAAACCACACATTAAGCAGGGTTATTATAGTTAACAAAAATGAACGAAATAACGAAAACTGAAATTGAAAAAACATGGTCTTTAACTGAAATAAATAAAAACTAAAATTAAAAGGAAAAAACTATAACTAACTAAAACTGAATTGTGAGTTTACAAAACTAACTGAAATTATAGATATTGTTTTTTTTTTTAAAGTCTTGTGGATTGATGTGAAATCATTTTTTCCGCTCTCCGAGTTTAAGCTTGGAGCGCCATCAGGCAACTGTGTGTGTGCACGGGCACACCGCGCTGCTCCTCAAAGTAATGGCAGCGGTCTACAGAGAAAGCAGCAGAGTCCCATATGGAGTTTTTTTTTTAACTACGATAGCACAGATAGCAGCGAGTGTATTGTTGTGGATGATGAAAAATGTGCGGAACACTCCTCAGTCAGGAAAAAAAAAAAAAAAAATCACCAACATCAAAGTCTACCTGAGAAGCGCACACAGGGCAGCCACGGAAACCGCTCTGATCCTATGAAGTAACCTGGCGCACCTCCAGAGAAACCTGACTAATCGTCAGGTCCACGCAGCCCGCAATGTTGTGATTAACCTGTTTAGTCCTTGTGCGTTTCCGGCTACTTTATCAGTGAGAGAATAACAATCAGGAATAATAATCAAAGCATCAATATACGGACTCACAACAGGTGTTGTTAATCTACTGCACTGACGCTGAACTTTATTGGGAGTTTATTGTAGAATTTATTGAGTTTTGGAGTTCATATTTTTCTTTGTTTCTCCCTGTTAATGTTCATGTGTGACCTTAATGTTACACACATTTTGTAGTGCTGCTATCTTAAAGGGTACCTGATTAAGTATGAAAATACTAAAACTAATACTGAAACTAACTAAAACTAAGCATAAAACCAAAAATAAAAACTAATAAAAACGAGCAAAACCACTCTGAAAACTAAAACTAACTGAATTAGAGAAAAAAGTAAAAACGAACTAAAACTAAACCATAATGTAAAATTCAAAATTATTATAACCCTAACATTAAGATGCACCCTTAAAATGGGAACCATATTGGCATTCCTTTAGCTTCAAAGCATACCGATTGAACTATTTTACATCACACATGATGCAATATCATCATTTCCTGTGCACGCTTTGCAATGCAGACAGTGAAAAAAATAATATGCATAGCCCTTGTGTATACAAGTTAAATTCACATGATTTTGAGATAATGTCCTGCTTATATCTCATAATTCACTGAAATATTTTTCAGTACTCACAACGCCAGTCGTTTCAAAACAAGGGCCACTCTGTCAGACTCCGCAGTGAGGTGGGATCGGGCTGAAGCAAAGCAGTTTATGGACAGGCAATAGACTTCCAGAAGGGGCAGGCCATGCTCCATGGAATTCCTGCTTCCAGCATAGTGCATCAGTGCCTGCAAAGATACACAAAGGTGTCACAAATTGTGCTTTTTTTTTTTTTAATTTATAATAAACAGATGAAGCAGCTTTGCAAGTAGACTAAAAATATGCTGTAAAAAAATGTTCAAAAACTGCCCCAAAGAGGAGTCATTTGTCTGGATGATCAAAGGTTTTTCCACCTGGGGGAGATACCTGTCTATACCTGATTGATCCCAGCTGACACTGTCTGCTGTGCCCCTGATTGGGTCTGAGGGGACTTGACGGAACATCCCTAAATAATCACTAAAAAAGAAAAAAAAACAAAAGACCTTCATTTCAAGAAGGCCATATACAGTACATGATCATTAAACTTGATATATGTTTTTTTTTTTTTGGATGATTCAACCCAAATATATACTTTTAATGAGTGTGAACCGATTTCCAACTGTTCATTTCACACAATTTAAACATCAAAATTGAATACAATTAATTAAATGAATAATACTTGCAGGAAACAGGTGTTTTATATGATTCAACTTTTACTGTTAACGGAGAGGAAGGTTTTGTTTCAAGCAAATACTCAACTGTCAGCTGTCTCCAGGTATAGAGAAGTCAACATCTACACCCATCTGTCACCTCTATGTAGCTGGTGGGTATACACATTAAATCATCATAGCACTATCAGCATCCCAAGAGTCTCATTTGCCAGACAGAAGGAACTTCACTTGGTGGTTCTTGTGTCCACAGAGGCTCTAAATTAATTCCCTTCTGTCTAAATATACAGTACCCTCTCAAAGGAAGTCAGGAATAAAGTCTAGACCCGAAAGACCTCCATCAGTGTACTAATTACATCTGGGAGATTTCTGACTGGAACTAAGAGTCACACACATCTATTTGCCTTGAACCTGGAAAACTGTGAAGCTGCACTGTGCAGAAATTGGGTTTTAGCACTAAATCAAGCGACATTTTGCAACGTTATCAAAATGTATGGAAACACAAAGTTTTCACTGACTACAAGAGGAAGTTTGAGCTTTTGAAAAAATTGAGAAATATTCAACAGCATTCTAATTACCAAACAACTCAGGGTGAGCTAGCTAATGAACTACCCCTACTCTTCCCTTAGGCTGCTGGCCAGATTTTACTGGAAGCTCTTTTGTGGCTCAAAAGCTTGTAGAGTGGCTTAAGCAGAGAAAGTGATATCTAGTTATGGGCTGGTTTTTTTTTCGTCTTCTTTTGGGTTTTTTTTTTTTTTTTTTTTAATCAGGTACTTTAGAAAGCAGAAACACAGTAGTTTCCCTGACATGAGTGAACTAGATTCTAATCTATGATATATTTTTTAAAATAATCTCTGTTGTTGTACCTGGCAGATGCGCAGGTTTAAAAATTGTCACCAGATTTGAAGGGCACAGGGAAAGCTTATCGTCTTGAAGTGGCCAAAATCCAATATCGTAGTAGTTGAACGGCCCCAACTACTAAATATTATGATAAACATATCCCGATGCTGCCCCGCCCCACACGGATGCAATAATACATGATGTACAAACTGTCAATAAATGCACGCAAACATCTGTACAACATTTCCCGTTTAGCCAGTAAAAATCACTTGCCCCTCAAAAAAAAAAAAAAACCTAATCTAAACGATGTATATTCTTTAAAGTGAGTTGAGTTGAACCAGCTAAATGGGCAACATAAATTACTCAGCTGCTAATGTAAGCCGTGAGTTGTTTTGACGTGAAAATAATAATTAAAAAAAAGGAGGGGAAAGCACATGCAAATATGCGCAAAAATAAACGCAGTGCAATTGGGTGGAATCCTAACCTAAACTTGACCACTTAGCTAGCAGGCCTGGTTAATTCTGCTTGCGGATTGCGAAAAAAAAACAGTCCTGGGTGAGCTAACGATAAGCTAATGGTAGCTTCGATACTGCATGTACACATTACCTGACAGAAGTTATCGCAGTACTCCGTGGAGGACACTACGGAGATTTCTTGTTGCCTGAGGACGTCTTCGAAAGCTCTCAGTGTGGCCAGCAGGGTTTCCATTGCAACTAGGGTATCCTCGGCCGTGTCCAGGGCCCAGTCGCTCCATTCGTGCTCTGGTTCGACATTATTCTCCGCCATCTTCACTCTCCACCGCGGCGCGTATGCAGTGCAGTCTGTTGGCGACGCCTTTACGGCTATCGGAATATTTAAACGCATCAGATGAACTGATAGCAGGATGCCCCGAAAACAGAGTAAGGGGAGTGGTAAGAGCGGAAATATAAAGTGTGCATGTAATATAATTTGCAGGTCATTGTTGCTGTTCTTTTTTTTACCCGCTAAATCAAGACACTTTATTTATTTTATTTTATTTAAGCTTTGCTCTCCAAATTGCATAATTTAAAAACTGCGTGCTTTTCTTTCCTTTTAATCATCTTTTCCTATTCTTTTTTTTCAGTCTCAAATGTATGTGCTAATTTTAAACAACTACGATTACAGGTTTCCTCGGGGTGACACTGATTGGGAAAGTTACATAAAGCAAGGGAAGGTAGCGTCACATCGAGCATAACACACCTGACAGCGCAAGGCCAAAAAAAAAAAAAAAAACCACAGCTACACTGAAAAAGTAAATATCTACTTAAGCAAATACGATTCAACTTTGAGACTGGATGGAGATTTATCTCTAAATGTGCATGCCTATTAAGTGCTAAGCAAGAGCTATGAGTAATAGTTTGATAGTAGAAGAAAATAAAAGACTATTCTGAAGTGAATAAAACTGAAATATATATAATTTCGTGTGCGTTGGTATGAAAATTTGTTGACAGTGTGTTTTTATTTTTCTCCCACTGTTCCATGCCGGGAGTCTGGCGGCCTCTGGAGGTGAGTAGCTGTATCTAAACTTGACCCGGAAATAGATTTAATTTCTCTCGGTCACACGTGTGGAAGGTAAGCAACGTATGAAAATAACATCTGCGAGGGTTTATTAGACGTAGATCGGCTACAGTGCTGATTGATTAGACGTTAAAAGCATATTTTGATCCGTCTTTGTCAATAGATCTTAGTGATCATTAACCGGACAGTGAGACAATTCAGTTTTAAGCTTCACACTGCTCTGTGAAGTGCGCTGATTCTTGGAGACTAAAACCTCTTGTTTCATACAGTCCCACCAAGAAATCATGGGGAAGTCCAAACAAACGCGGAACCACAACAATGGCAAGAAGAAGAACATTGCAAAGACCTGGAAGACAAAGCGCAGAACCAAAGACCTGGATCAGATCCACTCGGACATGAAGCCTGAAACAGCTGCTAAACTGCTGCATCAGGAGGTGGACTACGATGTAACCGGATGTGCACAACACTACTGCTTACACTGCGCGTAAGTCTTTCTCTGTTTACCTCAACAGTGTAAATGGATTTGCAGTCCAACAGATTTTCTGCAAATATCCTAGAATAGTGGGATAGGTATTGATTAGACAAGACTGACTTTTCTATATGTATTTGCTGTTAGCCAAACTTCACGTGTTCACCTTTTTTTAAGTAAATCATTAAATGTTTGACCTAAAGTCCTGTTTAACATATCATATTGGGCTAGGAACAGAAGCAACTCTTCCCAGGCTGGAATGGATAAATATTCTGTGGTCATTCTGAAAAAATAAAATAATTGATTATTAAAATGGACAGGAATGAAAACATGTCCAAGTCTGAAGCCAAGGTTCTCAGCTGGAAAAGGGTGGAGTAACCATTCTTGCGTTGGGTAGGAGTTCAGATATCTCAGGGTCTTGTTGCCGAATGAGGGGAGAGATTAGCAGGCAGATTGGTGATGCTGTTCTGCTCTGTTGTGGTGAAGAGAAAGCTCAGCGTGAAAGGGAAGCTGTCGATTTATAGGTCACTCTAGGTTCTTACTGTCGCCTATGACCACAAGCTGTAGGTAGTGACCAAAACAATGAGACTGCTGATACAAGCAGTGGCTGGGCTCCACCTTAGAGATAGGGTGAGGAGCTCAGTCATTCACTAGGGGCTTAGAGTAGAGCCACTACTCTTCCACATCAACAGGATGCAGAGGAGTAGTGGGACCTCCTAGGTGAGGTGTTCTGGGCATGTCCTACTAAGAATTAGGTGCTGCGGCAGACCCAGGACATGCTGGAGAGATTACATCTCTCTGCTGGCTTGGGAACAGCTTGGTGTCCCCCTGTGGAAGTGCTAGAAGAGGTGGCTGTGGAGAGGAGGGTCTGGGTGTCTCTGCTTAGACTGCTGCCCAGCAGCAGGCCCCAGAGGAGCAGCAGAAAATGGCTGGATAGATGGATGATTAAAATGAACCATTTTCATTCCTTATCTGGGAGTTCCAGACCCTCATGGATTCCTCATAGTGAAACAGCCTCTTCGTATCCTCTTTCATGTTGTGGGCTATTCATGTTACATCTAAAAAGTATCTATATCTTTTTAATGTGATTCCTCTTCTTGTTTTGCAGGAGATATTTTGTGGATATGAGATCCTTGAAAGAGCACTTCAAAACTAAAGTGCACAAAAAACGGTCAGCTATTGACTCTGCAGTCACATAACTTGACATATAGTTCTTGACCCTCTCCATGTGCATTTCAAAGCTTATGCCTTTTTCTCCATCCAGGCTGAAGCAGCTCAGAGAGGAGCCCTACACCCAGGAAAGAGGCAGAGAGAGCAGCAGGCATGGGCTCATACGTCCCTCCAAAAATTATTGAAGTGAAAACCCAACCAATAGAAGAGAACATGGAATGAAAACCGCTCCCATTAATTCACGGACTGATTTACTCATGAAAGAGGCATTAGCAGTATGGTTAATGCTTGCTGTTATTGTTGTCACAAACTCTAGAAGCATTGCTGAATGCTTTTTGTGACAGATGTTTGTCCTTCAGCCAGCTGTGATAAATGTGGTTGTTAAACTTCGATCACCAATTTCAGAAGGCTTCTCCGTACCATCAGATGCATTGTGTACCTGTGTAAATACATGGGATGGCAGAATTTTGTGCCACAATAATGAACTTTGTGAAGAGGACTTAGTCAAATTACACGTGTGGAGTAAAGTAGTGCAGTTAGAGCTGTATTTCTTGACCCGGACTCACCAGATAAGGAACTAGGAAAAATGTATTTATGCACTCAAAGTAATGTTTTTTTTCTGATTTCACTCTATTTTTTTTTTCATTTGAAAAAATGGACAATTAACCAAGTTTGATTATCTATAGAAATTGTAATTTCACTGTGTACCATATATTTTATTATATAACTACTTTAAATGGAGTTAATGGGACACATGATTCAGATGTCTGCAATTTGGCTGACTTTTACCTCTTTAGACCTCTAAATGTTCTTAAAATTAAAGAATTCTGAGACAACACTTACAACACAAAGACCATTTCATCACATGCATCACATGAAGTTGCATAAATTTACAGGTCACAAAGATCAGGACCGACACAGTTGGAGTGATTGTTTTTTAGTTGAAGGTTTGGGGTCCCCCATTTTCAGTGGCTCAAAATTAATTGGACAAACCAATATAATTTTAAATATAAGGATTATTTTTAATACTTGGATGGAAATCCTTTGCAGTCATTGACTAATCTGGCCTACATGTTCTTGAGCATGACCAGTGGTTTTCACTTTGTTGTAAACCCTCTGTATTCATGAAGGCATCTTTTGATTGTAATAATTGGCCTTCCTCCCCAAGTGTTCTAAACTTGACTGTGATTTTCTTAACCGAGGTAATAACTGTGATCATCCACTGTAGTTGTCATCTGGTCTCTTGGTGTTGCTGACCTGGTCAATGCATTTTTCTTGGCCAGTGCTAAAGCTTTGCTCTCACTCTGATAGGTTTGTTCTGGTTATTCAGTGTAATCATGGCCTGCCTCACTTGCCCTGATAATTTCTTTGGGTCTCAGATAGAGATTTCCAGTGAACTGCTAATAAATGCAAGTAGAACAATTGGAATTAACTCTATATCTTTTATCTTCTTCATTTAAAAAAAAAATGGAATAACAGTCAATCAGTTTTGAAATGATCTTCAAAACTGGGGACGTTGTACAAAAACTTTCTGTAATTCCTAAACAGTTAAGGGAATGCTTTTGTTTAATCCCGCAAATGAAAGCTGAAAGGCTGCATTTTAATCATTTATTGATTCATTGATTGATTAATTGATTGTTTGAATTAAAATCCACTGTGGTAGTGGACAGATGCAAAACTACTAAAAATGTTTAATTGTTCAAATACATGTGGACCTGAATGTATATGAAAGTCCACATTTAGCTATTTACACACATTTATACATGGGCTTCAAGCACTTTTATCTGTTACACACCAATACATGCATTAAGTTTGGAGTTAGGTATTTTTCTCTGGAACACTTTGATACAGAGACTGAAGGAGCCCAATTTGTACCTTTTAAAACAACAGGTAGAAATGTCTATTTTTGTAAAGGAAAACACAAAAATCAAGCTCCAGATAAATAATCACCACGTACTCGAATACTCTGCTGTAGGGATCTTGGACATTCTGTATTCATTAACACACGCATAGACGCAATTAACTCATCAGTCCTTCTTTGGGCTCCAGATATGAGAGTCAGAGTTTAACATGCTGAATATTTAGAGTGAGATCAGCCTACTTTAGTGTCTTTTGTTTGGGGAGGTAACCCATTAAATGCCCCTATGGCACATCAGTGATAAATTTATTTACATTTATAAATCCAATAGGATGCCACCTGTGCAACAAGTTATTTACATTTATGAATCCATGGACTTCAATAACTCATATGTCACCTACACTATATTGCCAAAATTCACTCACCCATCCAAATCATTGAATTCAGGTGTTCCAATCACTTCCATGGACATGGGTGTATATACCAAGCATCTAGGCATGCACGCTGCTTCTACAAACATTTGTGAAAGAATGGGTCGCTCTCAGGAGCTCAGTGAATTCCAGTGTGGTACCGCAATAGGATGACAGCTATGCAACAAGTCCAGTAGTAAAATTTCCTCACTACTAAATATTCCACAGGCAACTATTAGTGGTATTATAACAAAGTGGAAGTGATAAGGGAAAGACAGCAACTCAACCACAAAGTGGCAGGCCATGTAAAATGAGTGCAGTCAGGGGATGCTGAGGCTCATAGTGCACAGAGGTCACTAACTTCCTGCAGTCAGTTGCTACAGACCTCCAAACTTCATGTGGCCTTCAGATTAGCTCAAGAACAGTGTGTAGGGAGCTTCGTGGAATGGGTTTCCATGGCTGACCAGCTGCATCCAAGCCTTACATCCCCAAGTGCAATGGAAAGTGTTGGATGGAAGGATTCCCTTGCAAAAGAAATTTTAATTCTCAATGGGATTTTACTGGTAAAATAAAGGTTTAATAAATAAAGCACTCTGAAGCAGTGGAGACGTGTTCTCTGGAGTGATGGATCACACTCCTCCATCTGGCAATCCAATGGATGTATCTGGGTTTGGCTGTTGCCAGGAGAATGGTATTTGTCTGACTGTATTGTGCCAAGTGTAAAGTTTGGTAGAGGGGAGATTATGGTGTGGGGTTGTTTTTCAGTAGTTTCAATAAAAGGAACTCTTGATGCTTCAGCATACCAAGACATGTGTGGAGGCAGACGAGCGAATACTTTTGACAATATAGTTAATTTGTTGGGGAAGTGTCTCCTGCATTCCCCCCTGAAATCTATATTTTTGGGTTCAAACCCCCCAGCTCTGTCAAGCTGCCACTGCTTGGCCCTTGAGCAAGGCCCTTAACCCTGTAATGTATATGTTATAAAGCAGCAGATACATGAAAATGGTATTAAATGCACCATTAATAAATGTGGGCTAACCTGATTAGCCCACAAGTGTGACAAGCATTGATTTTTGTTTGAAAATAATATCATGAAGATTTTCTTTCCTAGCATTTTAAAAGCAAAGTAAGTGAGTAAAGGTTTGATGGTTTTACTTGTAATGGAGTATATTTGTATTGCTCATTTAAGTTTCTGAAAAATCAAAATATTAAAAAGAAGTTGCACTGAAAAAAAAGTTAACCTCTGCTGCTAGATTAAGTTACATAAAATAAAAATAAATAAAGTAAAAATTGCCAGACAGACCCTTTTGGCAGAGGAACATATAATTAAACTCGTTAGCAAATAGTTGCGTTGTTCCTTGGACGAACAATGCAACCCTGCGTCTTTAAATGTAGCTCCTGTCCCAGCGTACAGAGTAGAAAGATTGTGAACATGTATTTCCGGCCATTACTTTAAAAATAAATCTTAAAATGTGCAGCAAGGGCGTGGAGCTCAGCCTTGTTTAACTGATTGTTTGATCACCAAACAACAAACAGTTTGGAATTTTTCATCGAAAATTATATCTGAATGCACAACAAACTGCTAATAATAGTAACGTTTGAAAATGTTATTAATATTAGCCTTACTTTAGGGTTACGTAGAACTCGTGTTTTTATTTTGAAATCCTAAACATGATACATCCGGTTCACTGTGCCGATTACTCGTTAGCTTGACACATCTAAAACTACATCCATATGGCTCCAGATTGGATGTGGGAAATAAGAAATCTGTGCTCCTAGCTAACATTTCACAGCTGTTGCCAGCGGGGTAACGGCCGGAGAAGAAACGTGAACCCCTTCTACGGGATAGCCGAAGTGGACTCTTCACACTTTTATTCAGAAAGTTGACACTGGAGGACGATCATGCCCTCGTCTAAATAGCTGTGGTGGAGGTCTAGGATGGCCGCAGACGTAGATAAAAGAATCCCGGAGCAAGAGAAAAAGATTTCGCCGCAGAATGGGCAGCAGATCCCGGGCTCTAGATCCTGGATCTACAGGGGGATGTGGACTCTGCTGGTCGTCTGTGCTGTTCCTCTATTCGCTTTTGGGATAAAGTACTACCAAGATGCCCAGCTCCTCAAACGTCATGTGAGACCCACATTTGTAATTATGTTATCTCACAGTTTAGCAGGGATCTTGACTTAATGGCTCTAGCTGTATTAACATAAACTTTGCACTGACCTTCTGGTGCTTTTGGTGACCTACGATTACAGTAATATCAGTGTAGGGACATGCTATTATCTTTAAGTAGTTTTTTCTGTAACAGATATGTCTCGATTATTTATTAGGCACACACGCAGTCACCATAAAGCCCCACATCTGCAGTTTTTACACCTCACGGCGTTTTATTGCGGGGGTGGGTCTTTGTCCCAGCTCCTAAAACTCACCCCCTTGTCTAAATCCACACTTGCTTGGCTACAGAGGGTCTCCAAGTTGTTCTTGCACCTCCTCCCCCCACCTCCGTCCCCCTTTCCCTCCATTGTAAGGTCGCTGGTAGGCACGCATCTGCTTCAGAAAGGGTGGTTTTACTGAAACGCATGCTAGGAATCTGCCTCCTTAGGGATGATCTTTATCCAGGCAGGATGCTGGGATATCAGGGACGAAGAAACACATTACATCTGAGGCAGTGTTTTTGTAATAAGTCATAATTGAAAATATTTGTGTTTCATTTAATGGGGGTCTTACTGTCCTACTTTTTATTTATTATTTAATTATTTTTGCTGCATTGAAAATCTCTGAAGCATGTGAAATGACAGGGAAGATCAGTCTAACGCATGTTTCCCTCCACTAGGAAGAGAGTGTTCGGGCTCTGGGTGCCGAGGGGTTTTTTCTGTTTTCCTCCTTAGACACCGACCATGATCTCTATCTCAGCCCGGAGGAGTTTAAACCTATTGCAGAGAAACTCACAGGTGCATCATCTTACCTTTCTTTCTGCTTGTCACTTTTGACCATTCATTTTTCCTCAGCCTCCCTTGTCAGCTACAGTTGTGGTCAGAAGTTTGCATACACCCATGATGGGTGTGAATGTCATGGTAATTTTAAGCTTTTAATGGTTTATTTGAACTGTTCTTGTTCCAGGGTGGAATGATTGTATGCCATACATTTATAATGACTATAAAAAAAACAGGAGAATTGGGTGCACATGTTTGAATTTATTTTTGATTTCCTCAAACCCACAAATATATACGTACACCCCCACTAATATTTGGCTAAATGTCCTTTAGTAGGTTGCACCTCGATCAGATGCTTTTGGTAGCCATCTATGGAGAGCTGTTTCATTCAAAATGAAATAAATAAATAAATGAATAAATAAATACTGCTATTGATAAATTATTAATAAATATTCCATGAAATAAATAAATATTCCCATGAAATAAAATAAAATATTTTTAAAAGAAAATTTTATCTTATTTTATTTCAATTTATTTATTTATTTATCTTTTTATTTATTTATTTCATAATGGAGTTTTATTTTGTGACATTTTTATTTTGTAAAGCTACTTTACGTATTTCAGTGTCTTATTTTTTAACCCCGTTTTTTATTTGAAGCTCTTTTTATTTCATGTTTTTATATTCAAATGAGGGGGCGGGGTTTATCTGTGGGGCGGCGCTGGTCAGACGTCAGCGACCCAGAGGAATGAAACAGGAACTAGCTTGCAAAATATAAAACAGGAGAAGAAGCAGGAGAAAAAGGAAAGCACAGCTGTGGAAAAGCAGCTGGTTAAACGTAGAACGAACTTTTGCTCGTTTTTTGGTTTAATTTTAAATCTTTAATTCAAAATAAGTAGTTAAAACAAGCATAACACATTTCAACATCAAGGAATACAGCTGAGCGAATGATTAATTTTTAACTATAAGTGAGACATTAGTAAATCTATCCAGTTATGATGCTTAACTTTAATTTCAGGCAAACCGATTTGCTTAGGAACAAATGAAACACTGAAACAAACCAAGCACCAGCTGTTAGAGATAATCTGAGTGAGATATATCTGTGCTTAACTTCCACTCAGCAGTGAAAGCCAGCGAGGGTTTTGCGAAATTCTGTTCCCCTGTCATCTGATCGATTTCTTGGTAAAAGTCTTTTACAGTGTTTATTCCTCTTCAGCAACTCCTGTGAATTTGAAAAAAATTTGCTCTTTCTCTTGCCAAAGTTACACGGGGGGACAGATGGGATAGGCTCCAGAAGCTACAGAAGCAGCTTTGATGTGTGCTTGGAATCATCGTCCTGTTAGAACACATTTGGGTGTTTCAACCATCTAACTGTTGATTTGAGGTGAAGCTGAAGAATTTGGCATTCCACTACGTACAACGTACCAGTACAACTGGCAGCAAAACAGCCCCAGAGCACGATGCTGCCACCACCGTGCTTGACAGCTGATTCAGTGTTCTTAGGTTTGAAAGTCTCACCTTTACTCCTCCAAACATACATCTTGCCATTGTGGCATTGTGCCATTTGTGTCTTTGATCATAAAACCTTTCTCCAGAAGGCATTTGGCTTGTCCATGTGAGCAGCTGTACACTTCAGTTGAATTTGAAGGTGTCGGTTTTGGAGCACTCCATGGTGATGTAAAACTGTTTTTTCCAGCAATTGCCAGTTCATGGCAGGCTTGAGTCTTGGTGGTTCCTGGGTTGTGCCTGAACATCCTAACAAATTTCCTTTCATCTGAGGGTGACAGTTTGGGTCTTCCAGACCTTGGCAAAGTGGTGACACATTCAAATAACTTGTACTTAGATACACTTGTTTGAACTGATAATCTTGCAATCTGCAGCTGTTTAGGAATTGCTCCAAGAGACCTTCCCAACTTGTGTAAATTTGCAGCCCTCCTTAGAAACTCACTGAGTTCCTTGGACTTTCCCATTGTTCTGAGTCAGTTCATTGGGTGCTGTCAAATCCTTTTTATACTGCAAAGAGAAACTACCAGTTGTAGTCAATCATGATCACTATTGAGAACAGGCCTTGGCTTTGTTAAGTTAAGTTAAAAGACACTGCAGAATCTTCAGCATCACTTCTTAAAAGATTTAAGTGAGTTTATGTATATATTTGAGTCATGCACCCAACTCTTGTTTTTAAAGTTATTAAAGATGTGCGCTATATGATCATTCCACCCTGGAATAAGGACAGTTCAAAGAAATCAAGAAAAGCCCAAAATGACTATGACATTCATGCCCATGATGAATATATGTGAACTTCTGACCACAGCTGTACAATCTCACACTGACTCTGGCTTCCTTACAGGGATTACAACCCCAGTGGATTTTGAAGAGGAAGTGATCCATGACCCCAACGGGGAGACTTTGACCTTGGAAGCTAAAATGCAGCCTCTCCTGCTCGACTCCATGACGAAAAGCAAGGATGGTTTTCTTGGCGTAAGACAATACCAAACTCTGTGTGCTTCCTTTATTCAGCTGGTTTATTGTTCTGTTTCTCATCACTGCTGTGCAGCCTCTGCAGAGGACTGCTTTCATCAAAGTCACAGCACACACAAGAAAATCCCACAAGGGCCTACATTATTGTGTGTCGATGCAGTTATTGTTGATAAATGTGACAATGCATTTTCTGGCTGCCTTACTCAGCTCTTTGTGAATGCAGCTCGTTCAAAATGTGTAAGAAGCCTTGAACTGAATCAAGAAAGAAACTGCTGAGAATTTGTAATGCTTGTGCTTTTCTAAATTGTCTTCCTGTATCTCTTTCAGGTTTCTCACAGCTCTCTGAGTGGACTGCGGTCTTGGAAGAGCCCAGCAGTGCCTTCTCTGTCCTTCTCTGCCAGCCAGTTCAGGGTGTTCCTGCCCCCAAAGAACAAGATAGAAGTGGGTGACACATGGTGGGTGATCCCGAGCGAGCTCAACATTTTCACTGGATACCTGCCCAATAACCGCTACCACCCTCCCACACCAAGGGGCAAAGAGGTAGCTTAAAAATCCATCCCCGTTTCGCCTATGATTAGATTATAACTTGTGATTCTTGCACTGTATGCTGGTTGATGGTTGTTTGGCTCTTGCTGCAGGTTCTCGTCCACTCCTTGTTGAGCATGTTCCACCCTCGGCCCTTCATCAAATCCCGCTTTGCTCCACAAGGCACAGTCGCCTGCATCCGAGCCAGCAATGACTTTTATTATGACATTGTCTTCAGGTAAGGAGCGAGTAAGCAGGATAGTGGTGCTTTGTCATCTTTGAACTATTTGCATTTACAATGATTGATTTCTAATGCACACAGTGGATTTTAATGTTATTATTCAGACCTGGCAGGCAGTCAGTGGGTTGAGAGACTGATCCAGCCCAGTGTTGACTTTATTCTTCTGTCAGAGGTTTTACAGGTATTCTGCGTTAATGAATTCCACTCTTTGTTAGAAAGGAAAAAAGAGAGTTCTATGTTCTCTGCCTTAAAACTTTACTCCCATTCATTACTTTTTAATGACAGACCCACAAAAGCTTCATTGAAGAAATTTCTAAACAGAGAAACACATGAGAAACACATGTATATTGACATGCTTTAAATAAAAATGTAGACTGCTGTACAACTACCTTACAACATCCCATTTCAAAAGCTTTGATATGACAACTCCTGGCAGCTTTTTATAGAACAAAATACATTTAGATTTAAAAACAAAATCATGAAGATCTACTTTTGATCTTGCACATATTTCTACAGCTCTCACACAGCCTGTTTCACAGGCCTGAAGAACTCAGTGGTCGTGTAGGAAATTTTTAAAAAAGGGGAAAAAAATTACAAGTTAAAGATGACCATGTAGTCTCTGCAGTTATAGGCACTTCTTTGACAGTAGCCTTTGTCTCATGGCAGATGGACGTAAAGGCCATTCCTTGCACTCGGTAAAGAAGTAATCAGTCTCCCACCTCTCACAAAATTGTCTGCCTCCAGCATCAACTTTCCTTTTCTGTGCTACTCTGAGCTGGATGGCTTGCAGGTGCAGTGGAAGTGCACCCCTCTGTTTAACTTGCTGTGTGCACAAGGTGTGTGTTGCTATGGTGACCACTGCTAGAACTGGGCTAGCCAAAATGTATTGAGAACCTAAAGTGATATGTGGACAGAATTAAAATTTACAAAGGGATGGATTTGGCCGGCACGTCTTGAGTTTGACGTCTTTGCACGGTGGTGATCCTGCTGTAGTAAAATAAAGCCTCTGACAGCCTTTTGAAGGTCAGGACTCAAACAGCCATGCAAATGTTAAGCACACACACACCCTGTTTAAAAGACCTGACTCACTGGTTAGTTCTTGTAGAGCTCTTCCACAGAGACTTATGTGCTGCCAATTTCTTCTCCTTCTGTTCACCCCTGCAGGATTCATGCAGAATTTCAGCTCAATGATATTCCAGATTTTCCCTTCTGGTTCACACCAGGCCAGTTCACTGGCAACATTGTCCTCTCTAAAGATGCCTCTCATGTCCGCCACTTCCAGCTCTATGTCCCCAATAACAAGTAAATCCTTCTCACACTCACACACACAGTGATCATATATTCCCCTCTCAGTATACCGTTGTGCAGTTTGAGTGCTACTTGTCCTGTGTTACAGATCTCTGAATGTAGACATGGAGTGGCTCTACGGCGCCAGTGAGAGCAGCAACATGGAGGTGGATATTGGCTACCTGCCACAGGTATGGCTGTATATCCCATCACTGTTTAGCCACATGATGGAGCACCTCTGATAATGTGTGTGTGTTTTTTTAGACTGATTAAAGTTTAGATCACTAAGGAAGTTTAAGTCACACTTATTTGATTTCTAATTAATCATTAAGCTACAGTAATGTCATGGTAACTGCCTATTTTGACTTCAACTTAAAATACACAAATTAAATATTCATGAATCAATTCATTCATTTATCATTCAGACATTTGTAGAATGGCACAAAATATCAAATAAGATGCTCCTCAGAAAAGACACAGAAGAGTGCCTGAGGTAAAGTGTGTAATATTTCTAATGAGAAGTTGTGTTTACAGTTAGAGCTGCGGTCCACAGGACCGTCTACTCCCTCCATCATTGTGGATGAGCAGGGTAACATCATTGACAGTCGTGACGGCAGCAGTGAGCCCATCCAGTTTGTCTTCGAGGAAATCCACTGGACCTCAGAGATCAATCGGGAGGAAGCTGCTCGCCGAATGGAGGTCACCTTCTACCCCTTTAAGAAGGTAATTGTCTATGCATAAATAAATGGTGCCTGTGTTATTCAGGACCGTGTCAGTGTAACCATGGGGGGTTTTACAAATGTTTTGTTCCTTCGCAGGTGTCATACCTGCCTTTTTCTGAGGCTTTCGAGCAAGCTGAAGCAGAGAAAAAACTGGTGCACTCCATTCTGCTGTGGGGAGCTTTAGATGACCAGTCCTGCTGAGGTGAGATCATTACCAGGTAGCTGATTTCCACAGAGCTGAATGCTCCTCTTTGAATATGATGCTTCAGAAGTGCATCACAGGTCATTAAATTCAAATCACTGGGTTTATAATGGAGCACAGACCATAGACTGTTTAAACAAAACAAGTTAAATGCTGCTATAAAGTCCTCTTAGCCCCTTTTTATTGCATCCATTTTATATGAAATAGTGGGTAAATACAGGTCTTGCTAATCATGTTAATTAAGGTTCTGGGCCTATTAATATTTCATTAGTAATACATGCTTACCTGCTACTTCACACCAAAATGTTCACTGTTCAACAAAAGTTCCAGTTTGTATTGTAGGTGGCATATTTTTGATGGCCTTGCATCTTTGTCTCCTCCCCACACTTTTGCAGGTTCGGGGCGAACTCTCCGGGAGACAGTCCTGGAAAGTTCGCCCGTCCTCGCCTTGCTCAACCAGAGCTTCATAAGCAGCTGGTCTCTGGTCAAAGAGCTGGAGAACCTGCAGGTGAGCAGCTATAGCAGTGAAAACCCCAGGAAACTGGTGCATTTACCAGTTGTGGTTACTGAAAAGTTTGATTATCCTCAAACTGTCTATCCACATAATAAACCTCCTGTTTCCTTTTTTTTAAATCAGGCTGATGAGCAAAACCCTGCGTTGAGTGAAAAGGCGCGCTTACACCTTGAAAAGTACAGTTTTCCTGTGGAGATGATGGTGGCTCTGCCCAATGGAACCATTGTAAATATTGTCATATAATTAAATCATATGCAAACACACACTATTAAGATAATAAATGTTGGCTACCTGCAGTATTCACATTGAATTAGCGGTGAATTAATGGAGCTCTGATACCACCCAGTCAGCTGAGGCTGATAGCAATGAAATAAAAATGAAATACAGTAACATTAGCTTAAGTGAATGCATCATATCCCTATAAGTGCCTACTGAATAGCCCACCATTATAAAACTGGCACAGAGATGGCAGGCCACAAAAAAATGAAAAGGACTACAAAGAAAGCTTATTACAGCTTGTGTATGCATTAGGAGCTACTGCAGAAAATGTTATGAAAATCTCATATTTAAAATCCCGTTTTAACCCTGGCTTGACCGAGTAAAAATGTGAGGAAGAAAGAAGCTCTCTAAAAGCTTTATTCTCTCTCTCTTATGTGGTTTCAGGTTCACCACATTAATGCCAACTTCTTCTTAGATCAAACGGCCATGAAACCAGAGGAGGAAGGAGCAACTTTCACCTTCTCTGGCAGCTTTGAGGATCCCTCCACATCCACATACATCAGCTTCCTGAAAGAGGGCTTGGAGAAAGCTGAGGAGTACCTGGCACAGTAATGTGTGTGAGCTAAGCTGGAGGAAATGAATCGTTCTTCTGGGTAAACGATCCAAGATAAGGAAAACCCACCGACGATTATGTGGCGTTTGTCTCTGTGTTGGCAGCAGACTTCTATCCTCTTTGCTACTATTTATTTGGATGATTCTCTTGATTTAAAAAGTTTTATATAGTATTTGTATTGTGACTAGTATAAATCAAAAGGCCTTTCACACTGAGCAGTAACAAATACAATATGTAACAGATTTAAACCTGCTCTTTATGTTCGTAGCTGCTGAATAACACCGCTATAAAATAGAGACTGAGACCTACCGAGTCACTGTTTAGTGCTCATGCCATTTTTTAGTGCATTTACAACCCAGTATAATATTCATTCTTTGCTGTCGTGGTGTTTGGTACAGTATTTACTGACTGAACAAGATTCTCTGCTGCTGAGTGTGTCCAGAGATGGGGCTGGTGCTGTTGTTTCCTCCAGCTGTGTTTCAGCAGTTAGTGAAGGCTTTGCCTGAAAGCTCTCCCCGAGCTGGGCAACGCCTGATGTTCTTGTTGAGGCTTCTGGGGGGTGGGGGTGGGGGGGATACCCTTCTCTGACTCAGGGGACAAAAGCAGCAGGAGGAACTAAATACTGGACTGCAGAACAAATGAGTCAAGCAGATGTTGTCCACAGTTAGTTTTAAACCATACCTGAAAATCTGTTCACAGGATGTGACCACACCAAAGATTTTTTTTTTTTACTATGTAATATTTGGTATATATCAGTAGAACTGAAAAGTTGTTGGGATTCTTGAAGAGATTCTAAATAGGCCTCAGACAAAATGAACAATTTGCTTTGTGTCACTAGCAAGGAAAAAAAAAATCTCTCCTCCCATCATATAAAGAGAGATTTGTGTCTTCAAGTCCTAATTTTAAGAACAGAAGAGCCCAATGATCTCACACACACACAGTATTACACCCATGTGAAATGTCTTCCTGCTTGGAGCTTTTACAGGGGAAAAACACTGTTGTACCAGTGCAATTTTTTTTCTCACTTGTATAATAAAGACATTTTTTGAATAAAAAGAACTGTGTTCTACTTGGCAACACACACTGTCATCTGTAACAGTCACAAGTTTAAATTCACATTGTGCTGATTTTTATTAACTAATCTACAATACTGTAGAATGTAGCTAAAGTAGATTGGTTTATCAGAGTAAGAGGATTAACAGATATGGCTGAATGACATAATTACATGAACATGAAGTATTGAATTTGCCACGTTCAGAAACCACAGTGGTGAACAGTGATGAATGAGACTGCTGAGGTCCATTAGAAGTACAGATGATCTATTGAGAAGCTTTTCTAAAAGCGGTGCTCCGAGTGTTCGCCATTCATTTTGGCTGTCCGTGTCACAGATGGATGAAAAACCATTAAAGTTATGATTAGTGGAAGGAAGTATTTGAGAGACTGTTGGCCGTACACATGCAGTTCAGAAAGCATTAAA
This sequence comes from Pterophyllum scalare, assembly GCA_024447675.2. Classification (NCBI taxonomy): domain Eukaryota; kingdom Metazoa; phylum Chordata; class Actinopteri; order Cichliformes; family Cichlidae; genus Pterophyllum; species Pterophyllum scalare. The sequence continues at coordinate 48,755 of JAMQGT020002003.1, forward strand.
ATGGTGACATGCGTTGACTATGAGGAGAGACATTTACACAATAAATAATGAAATATTAAGTTGCTGATTCACATTAACAGCAAAGTGCAGACTTAGATTGATAACCTACTCCATTCAAAAATTAGGATTCAAAGAATCCAGTTTCATAACAGTTCAGCTCTACAGTTCACTGTAGCAGAACTTAGTTTGCCTGCCAAACCCACAGGAATGAGTCAGCCATTAAGCAGTCCACCCTCAGAGCCCACTCTGTGACAGCAGGCTGTTAAGGATCAGCTCCCCCGAGTTCACTTTGCTAAAGTCCACAGCACTTAATCACATGGATTAATCCAAAGTTTAAGGTTGATTGTTTTGTTTTTAATGGCTGTTACCATGAAATGAAGAAGCTGCTGTATGGTATTCGCTCAGTGATAAATTCTTTTTAGATTAAAGCTGATCAGAAGTGACAACATGAATCAAGTGGATATGCTAGCCGACCTCCTCAGCTGAATTTCCACACCTCTAGCTCCATGACTCGGAAGTCATCGGTTTCTGAAAGGCAGCAGTTATTAAAAGTGTAGCAGGGACTGCTGCGGCCCAGGTACAGATTCCCATCCACCCACAGACCAAAGTGACCACTGAGGAGAAAAACAAGTAGACAGTGGTTAGGGAAAGGAAACAGAGCTTTCTTGGCTTGATTTGAAAGGATCATCCATCATTATTTTTGTGTACTATACAACTATGGAAGAGAGGAAGTTAAATAATAATTAAAAAAAAAAAAAAGCTTCATTACCTGCCTCCACCAATTGCAAAGCAATCCAAGTCTCCTTTAATAAAAAGGAATTCTCTCCAGTCCACTTGAAACACTGCAGACAATCATGACAAAACTGCATTATAGCCAATTCTCAAATTTATATTAACACAGATTGTTTCTCCATTTTAGCGCCATCAATTAAGGCTTAAAACTTTCCTTTTTGATAAAGCTTATAGTTAGGGCTGGATCAGGTGACCCTGAGCCATCCCTTAATTATTCTGCAATAGGCCTAGGCTGCGGGGGGGGGGGGGGGGGGCATAATTCACAGTGTTTCTTTTCACTCACCTCCTTTTACTCTGTTTAAACTCCACTCTGCACTTAATCATTAGTTACTAATCCCTGGCTCTCTTCCACAGGATGCCTTTTGTCCTGTCTGTCTCCCCCTGCCCCAACTGGCTGCAGCAGATGGCTGCCCCTCCTTGAGCCTGGTTCTGCTGGAGGATTCTTCCTGTTAAAAGGGAGTTTCTCCTTCCCACTGTTGCCAAGTGCTTGCATATAGTTTTTGACTGTTGGGTTTTCTCTGTAATAATTGTAGGGTCTTTACCTTACAATATAATGTGCCTTGAGGCGACTGTTTGTTGTGATTTGGTGCTATATAAATAAAATTGAACTGAATTCAGAAAGCGCTTATTTCCCCAGGAAGCCTCACAAACAATGAAAATGTAGGAAATTTCCATATCCATACCTTAAGTCAAACCATAAATCCTGTCATTTTGCATTTTAGCTAGTTTAGAATAGATTTCATACACCGACTAAAATACAGCTACAGTGGATGACCATATATTTGCTCACCTTGAAGCGAGGATGCAACATGAAGAGAAATGTTTCTCCTGTACCATAGAATGTTTCACTAGGCCTCAGAGGGTGAGAGAGGAAGGCCCCAAATATCTGATGAAGCAAAGTTACAAGAGTCAGCCAAAAGACCATAATTAAAACTAAAAGACAGTATGACATGTGTAAAAGTTTGAAACATAATAGTTTATTTTAGAGCTGACTAAAGCCCAACCAATATCAGCAAGCAGCTAAAATCAGCCAATATATCAGCCATGCCAATATTATTACCCATTTGCTAATATATCAGTGTCTGCATTCATAATAGCTGATAAATTAAAGAGATGGGAGAAACACCATTCAACCATGTTATAAGTGTTGATGTTGCCGATTTGTCCACTAGAGGACACTCTGCAACTTCCCTGCTGAAAACATACACTTGGAACAAACAGCTGATCCGAGTTGGGCCGAGTGTAAACGAGTAACCCGCTACTTGTGACAATAAAACAAGTTTATTTTTAAACTGTATGGTCATATTACCATAGTAAGGTCTCAAAATATACATGAAGTACACATAACAAATGTTGGGGAAATCTGTTTACGTTTCACATATTGGTAATCCTGTCGGGCTCTAGAGCTCACGCTATGTTTTTACCTCATCGAGCGCATCCTTGATGACAATAATAACAGGAGAGTCTGTGCCACTCAGTTTTCTGTAAAGAGAGTTGAGGCTGGAGCCATGATGGGACATGCTGTAAGCCAACTGCCACGTGTGGCCAACCATTCTGGGAGGAAGCTCTTTATACAGCTGGAAACATAACAGGAGGAAAGTAATCTAAATTGAATGAACATAAAGGGGTGAGGTGGCATTTAAATAAAGAAGATACTGCCTGTGTGCACGTTTGCAATTTTCTTATACATTTTTAAATAAGATTAGCTATTCCTGGTAAAAGACTACAAACCAGCAGCTTCGTAAATCAGTACACAGATTATTAAAACCATACATGAAACATTGGTGTAGTGCAGGGATCCTCAAATCCAGGCCTCGAGGGCCGGTGTCCTGCAGGTTTTAGATGTGTCTCTGCTTCAACACACCCGAGTCAAATATAGAAGTCATTAGCAGGACTCTGGAGAACTTGACTGCATACTGAGGAGGTAATTCAGCCATTCGATTCAGGTGTGTTGGATCAGGGACACATCTAAAAGATGCAGGACACCGGCCCCCGAGGCTTGGATTTGAGGATCCCTGGTGTAGTGTCACTAACCTCTCTGACATGTGAGGCCTCCAAAATCTGGCTGCTCTCAACAATATTACTGAGTCCTTCAGGGTCTCTGTCAATGACCAGGGCTGGCTTGTCTCTACTCTCCTCCATCAACACCATCTGCAAAAAGACACTTGTATGTTTGAAAAAAACTCTTCTTTTTTTTCTATAATATTAAGAAGCATGATGGCATTTTTTTCCTTTATCCAGTGTTACAGCCCTAGCAGGCCTGTGTGTTGTGCAGGTGTGTCGCATCTCTTTCCTGAGCTCAGCTGCCACCCATTTCTCTTGAGGAGCCAGTATGCAGCTGGCTCCATTCAGCAATCAGCCAGCCAGCAGCATAAAAGCTGGTGAAGAGCTGTTTGCTCAGTGAGTAGGCCATCTTTGAGTGGTGAGTTCTGCCTGGGTGATGACTGAGACCATCTTTGAGCTACTTGTATCTGCTGGCAGTAGAAGTGGTTTCCCTTGATGTTTTAACATCTCCTTTCTTTTCAGGATATTTTAGTTTGTGGTTGTCCTTTTGTTTGGCTGGAACAGCACCATAGCCACCTCTTTGAGTCCTTTTTAATAAAACTTTTTTTTAAATTTTTTTTATAATTTACTCTGTTGAGCCTTTTCGTTTCCTGCTGGTGTTACTCCCCTCATTCCATAGCCCTTATTCGGGGACGTAAACAAATGTTTCAGTCTGTACTGACTCATCTAGAAACACGTCACAAACTAACAAACTGGTTATTCTCTGTTATCAGCAAAATAAAGTCCAAGTGACATCATCTCTCAATGTCTACTCTCCTGTGAGACCAAAATGTTGATAATCCACTCACCTCCCAGTCATCTCCTGAGTGTCTCTGAAGCAACTCGTCTTCGTCCTCATCTTCCTCCTCCTCCTTGTCCTCAATGAGTACAAATTCCTCTTCATCATGGTCTGCCTCCCCGTCCTCCTTCCCTCCCTCAAGTATGCACAGGTCTGGGCGGCAGTCTTTTAAGTAGGCATACAGCTCATCAGAGCTACAGCGGGAGAAGAACACAGTCACTCACCAATGTTGCAATGACAATACAACAGCTGCATCAACACTGTGAGTGTGGGTGTGGTTTTTGCTCAGCTGCAGGCAGAGAGGTTGGGAATGTCAGTTCAGCGAGCAGTGCCGGGTGCCAGCCTTTGTTTATTTATGTGCTCTGTTTTCCTTATACCACGGCAGAATTTCAGCATCATATTGGTTCCTTTGAGATTTGAGTTTCTCAGAACCTAGTCAGTACTTCGGAGGGGATCGCTCAGTTAAAGAGTCACTATTCTTGACTGCATAAGATGTTACATTTTAATAGTAGCGTGGGAAACATTTGCAATCATTTACTTGAAAGCAGTAATGCCACACCACAAAA
>JAMQGT020002004.1:0-10595 GCA_024447675.2 Pterophyllum scalare
CCAAAACACATCTTGATGATCCCCAAGACTTTTGGGAAAACATTCTGTGGACCGATGAGACAAAAGTGGAACTCTTTGGAAGGTGTGTGTCCCATTACATCTGGCGTAAAAGGAACACTGCATTTCAGAAAAAGAACATTATACCAACAGTAAAATATGGTGGTGGTAGTGTGATGGTCTGGGGCTGTTTTGCTGCGTCAGGACCTGGAAGACTTGCTGTGATAAATGGAACTATGAATTCTGCTGTCTACCAAGAGATCCTGAAGGAGAATGTCCGACCATCTGTTCGTGTACTCAAGCTGAAACGAACTTGGGTTCTGCAGCAGGACAATGATCCTAAACACACCAGCAAGTCCACCACTGAATGGCTGAAGGAAAACAAAATGAAGACTTTGGAGTGGCCTAGCCAAAGTCCTGACCTGAATCCTATTGAGATGTTGTGGTATGACCTTAAAAAGGCCGTTCATGCTCGAAAACCCTCTAATGTGACTGAATTAGGACAATTCTGCAAAGATGAGTGGGCCAAAATTCCTCCAGAACGCTGTAAAAGCCTCATTGCAAGTTATCGCAAACGCTTGGTTGCAGTTGTTGCTGCTAAGGGTGGCCCAACCAGTTATTAGGTTTAGGGGGCAATCACTTTTTCACACAGGGCCATGATGGTTTGGATTTTTTTTCACCTTTAATAATAAACACCTTCATTTACAAATTGCATTTTGTGTTTACTTGTGTTGTCCTTGACTATTGTTTAAATTGGTTTGATGTTCCGAAACACTTAAGTGTGACAAACATGCAAAAAAAACAGGAAATGAGGAAGGGGGCAAACACTTTTTCACACCACTGTACATGACTAGGCCACTCCAAAACCTTTTTTTCAGAGTCATTTAGAGGTACATTTGCTGTTGTGTTTCAGATTATTGTCCTACTGCATAACCCGAGTGGGCTTGAGCTTCAGGGTACAAACTCATGGCCGTACATTCAGCATCAGGATTTTCTGGTAGAGAGCAGAGTACATAGGTCCATCAATTATGGCAAGTTGTCCAGGACCTGAAGAAGCAAATCAGCCCTAGACATCAGTATTTGACTTTTGGTATGATGTCCGTTTTATGAAATGTTTTAATTTTACACCAAAACCTTCTAAAAAGTTTTGTTTTTGTCTTGTCAGTCCATCAAAAAAATTTTCCATTTGAGGGTAATGGCTCTCACCAGGGTTAAATCCCAAACCCTTAGAATAGACTTTGTAACCCTTTCCAGACTAATAGATATCAATGACTTTGTTCCTCAGCTGTTTCTTTAGATTGTGGCATGATGCTTTAAGTCTACTTCACTTTGCTTCACTCTGATTGCTTTCAACTTTTATCAGTTCTGATTTCATTTTTTTTCCCAAAGAAGCCACAATCAGTTAAAAATTCTGTGTGGTATGACTATTTTTGTTTCTAGACCTCTGTCTCCTTACACATGAATGCATTAGAAGGTGTGGCTCCCCTTGAACAAAAGAAAAACAATACTGAGGATGCTGGGGGGGGGACCAAGTTTTACTTGGCTGTGTGCATTAGCTCTTTATTGTATTACATCACTGGTGTCAAAACTCAAACGGTAGGAAGCCACATTTATCCTTGCTCAGCCGCAGTCCTCAGGATTTGCATACATTTCCCTTGTGTGGTTTTGCTCTCTCCGTTGCTTTGCATGTCACTCTCATGGGAAATCTGGAAGCAGCATGAGTCACATGCATAAATATCTGAGCTCAGAATAACAACAGCCTCTAGCTTATTCAATGAATATTATGCACACATAATAAATCTTTCTGTATGAAATATTAAAATGATGTGCAGCACAGCCTTGGAGAGAAAAAAAGCAAAAAGAATGAACCTCAGTTAGAAAAAAAGAAAACAAAAATCATCTTTATTCATCTCCAAGATAAAAGAAACTCATACATGTCAAACTGCATCTGACTCCACAGATCCTCCTGTGTCACTCAGACACAGCACCTTACAGTATTTTCAGAATTCTGGCAAAGCATTAAACTAACTCTATTGCTATGGAAACAATAATTTAGTTCAGTTTAAATCTTCTAAACTCAGAGAAGCAGCAACACCACAAAGTGAAATGAAAGAAAAAGATGTGCAAGTATCTAAAACTAGAGCAGTACACGAGAACTTGAATTCAGTCACAACATGAGCAGTTCAGTCCGACATGGTTATTTTAAAACACAGGTACACACCTTCCAGTCAAAAGGCTGCAGATACTGACAAGAGCATTAACACACACATTCATGTAGTTGATGTAGTCTTACATCACCAGTGTCTCTCCCTCACATACACACACTCCCGTCTTTTAACATGGTTGAAAACTTCCAAATTCTGGCTTCTGCTCTGATAGTGAAATCTGTAAATACACTATATAGACAAAAGTATTGGGCCACCTACACATGGCACCTACAGGAGGTGGCATGAAGCAGTTTTTGTGCTGATGTTTATGCCAAAGGTGGTTTGGCATGATGCAGTTACTGAGTCAGTAACTTTACCTGGTCTGCCACTTTGTGACTGAGTTGCTGTGGTTCCTAAATGCCCAATATCTCAGAGGGAAGAAATTTTACAAGCTGGAGTCAATAATGACATCCTATTACATACCACACTCAAACTCAGTGACCCAGTCTTTCACAAATGTTTGTAATATGACCGAATGGCTAGGTGCATGATTTTTTACACTTTTAGCAAAGGGACAAAGAACAGGTGTGGCCCAATATTTTTTTCTATATAATATATATACACCAATCAGTCACAACATTAAAACAGGATAGTGAAGTGAAAAACACTGCAACAAATTTTTCACAATAAAAACCTGGTCAGCTTTAATGTTGCGGTTGTTGTGTGGTCTATATATTGTATTCTAAGTGCTTACTGAATGTGTGTCCATTGCTTATACTAAATGAAATTCCCACACTGAACTAAATAATACATCAATATTGCGGGAGTTTGGGAGTTTCATTTGGTATAAGCCGTGAAAGTTACAGCATTCAGCTACACAGCAAGGCTTTTCAGCTGGTTGATATACTGTTTGTCCCACCTCTTCTCCTATATGACTGGACAGCTGGGTAAAAGTAACATGATGAGCTCAGAGTTTACCTGAAGGTGAACAGTGTTCAACTTTCAGCACCCGCCCCCACCCCCCTTTGGTGTTCATAACTTCTAAATACAGGGCTTGGTTACAAATGTACTGGATTATTTGTTTAGCACATCAGTTTGCATATTGATCCCAGACATACATCTTCCTGCTGCTCATTTCACATACATAACAATTCCTAACGGTTGTTAATCACTTCTCAATTCTTGTGTCAGTTATTACTAAGTTATTAAGTTGGTCAGAGTGACTTGGGTATATGTGTTTTATGTTGAGGGAAGAAAAGCTTGCACTTAACTTTGCCAAATACAACAAATAATTGCTTGGAAAACTTTCATTTTACTTTTAAAAAAAGAGAGAACAAAAGAAGACTTCTAACAACTGATTAAACTCCAGGCAAAAGGGTTGTTGCAGTAATCTGCAGTGATTTATATTTGTCAGAATTCAGATCATCTGATCTGTCAGTACATCTGGGCTGGACTCCGTGCTTTGTATTGCTTTGTAGCTGAAGGTTAGTTCCTGATGGACTTTCTAGGTTCAGTTGTGTAGGTAAATTAATGTCTTTACCACCCCAGTATACGTCAGTCAATAGCACCTTTTCTCTCATTGGTACTCATTTCAATCACTTGCCTCCAAGTTGAGATAAGTTTAACTGGGGACCCGCCCACTTTGCATCACTAACAGTTATACTGTCTGGTCGTTGCTACAAGTTCCTGAATTTCCCTGACATTCCATGGTCTCTGGACAGAATATACTTTTTTTTTTAAATGATGCCTGATGGTACAGACAAATTTTGTAGAAGTATAATCACCAGTTCTGGTAAATATCCAGCTGGAATCCACTCTGTTTTTCCTGTTTGTACTCATCAGAAGAAAGTGTTACTGTGGCACAATTGGAGCACACGTAATGCATCACAGCCTTCGCATTTTTTCAGTTTTCAGATGCAGCGCATATTGTTAAAACTTTCTCAGGTTTCTGTCTCTCGGCCACCATTCAGATTCCCCCATTAAACCTGATCCGAGGCCAGGGAACCAAACGGTCAATAACAGTAAAAACCCACGGGGCTTTTCCACTCCATATCTAATGCTGAAAAATATCTCACCCTTACACACACACACACACACACACACACAGAGAAATGTTTATATCATTTCATTATCTGTAAAAGTTAGGCTTTTAAAAATGCACAGAACTTGATGAAATTAAAAAAAAAATAGGCTAACCTTTGACAGATAAATGTAAAATAAGTTGAGATCAGTTAAAATGCATGTACAAGATGGAGAACACACTCAGTAGTTAAAACACCAAACCATGAGGAACACTGGCTTCATTCAGGTCAGTGTGTCTGTGTCAGCTGTACTGTTCTGTCAAAGACTCAGTGGTTGACCCACACACACAAAAAAAAAAAAAAAAAACAGCTGTTGGCAGCTGCACACTGTTTTGGTTGAACAGTCACAATTAGCTGTTACTAGTTTTAGCATCACTGTTCCTCCTCAAACTGTTGGACGGACTCGAGTGCTGTTTGTAGTGTTAGTCCCTCCGCCAACATTAAAAATTGACTGTTTCCGAGGTATCCTCTTGTACCCAAGTCAGACCTGTAGCTGTAGGCCCCAGGCTGTTTTAGTAGTGGTCGTTGTTGGAGAGAAGCACTAGTGTTAAGGCTGGGGCTTGCTGAAGTACTTGTGTCTGTGTAACATCAGATCTACATCTGCTCCACCGGTGCTCCTTCTTCTTTAGGAGGCGGCTCTAAATGAATGGGAGTGACAATGGCTGGTTTCTTCACGCTGATTGGAATAAAAGGAGAGAGACAGGCAATTTAAAATGATTCCAACAAGAATAAGCTGGTACTTGAACTGTATTTGAGACACTGGAAATATTCTATATGACAATATAAGAAACTTGAAAGAGAAATTCTGAAAGAGAAAAAGATTTGTGATTAAAACAGGAGAAACTCAAAAGCAGTTTCGAGCACTATATCCAAAATTCAAACACTGGACAATATTAAAATCCAAGCATTTTCAAGGATTTCCAGCACCTGTACGAACCCTGATCCAGGACAATAACAGCATTTACAGATCATAATTTCAGTATCTGATGATCATTTTGCATCGGTACGTTCTACATTTCAAATCATAAATAAAATATGTTCTGAAACTTTTTTTCCCCCCACATAAAATATCAAACTGTTTTGTTTGTGTATACCATTTTGCTGTATAGATTTCATAACAGTCATGGAGGACATAAAACTATACAGAAAATGGAAGACACGAGGATTTGCACGCTAGGTCACGTTTCCTGTCAGCTATTTTCCGTCCACAAATGGGGGCAGTGTATATGCAAATAAATTCATGTACAACTCTTAAGCTTTTCATTAACCTTCCTCATACTAAAGAGAAGGTTAGAGCGTGGTCAGGCTTTTTGCATTTTATCTGTTCTAACATGGGTCTGAATGAACAGATGCACTTCACATTTACTCAGTGCAGCTTTCTCCTCTGAACCTGCACAGAGGAAACATGAAAGTGAGACTCCCTTTGTTACACATTTTGGAGATTCAAGGGGACATGGCACAATAATTAACAGCATAATAAACTTCTCTGTGACCTGAGGCCTGTTTGTACATCACTTAAAAGACCAAACAGTCCTGTAACTCTGATCTAGTTTATTCCATTCTTCAAAGTCACAAAAGAAATGGATTTGCCAAGATTCAATCAACCAAGATGAGCATTTGCTCTTGTGGTCACTGACTAGGGGAATTTATATTGATATGAAACATTATCAGTAACTATGACTGATGGAATGACAGATGGTGCAAAGGAGGATGGAAATTCTCACTCCAAGAAGGGCGTCAAGTTATTTTACTGCATTGATTTGTGCTAAATTGAAATGACAAAAGTTTCAAAAACAAGAAGAAAGGAGTGGTTAAAAGAAGACAATGAAAATAAGAACAAGGGGAATCTCCTGCTGCTGAAATTAAGTCTTCCCAGCAGTAGTGACTTTATTTCAGGACTTCAACTATTTCAGGTTCCTATAGTTAGTGTAATATGTCATGAGGTGGAATTTTATTTATTAAATTCATAACTGTTTATGGCCAATGGAAAGAAAATCAGACATTTTCTCCTAATAAATTTTTATATATTTAGAGGTTCCTCTCTAGAAGAAATGAGCCAGGGTACTCCAAAGGGTCATACTACATTCTCTCTTCTTGAAATGATCTTCTCATTAAAGCGCCAATTGTAGCCAGTACCTCCCACACAAACCCTTCAGCATGATTGGTTGATGTCATTTCGGTCCATCATTTAATCTTGTTTACATTGACTAAACCTGCTCCTGACTAGGTCTGACTGATATATTGCCGTGACAACCAAATCAACAAACAACTGAAAGACGCAGCATCTCACCAAATTATCAACAATTTTATCTGCAAAAACTTTAAGAGAGTGTGTCTCAGACTGCTAAATACTTGAGACCTGAGTCTGAATGCATCTATACTAACCAAGACTGCAGCTAATTGCAGACTGACATCACAAGCAACCAGCACACAAAATATGTTGTTTAGACTGTATCTGGTGTGTGCACTGCCCTTTATCCACCCAAAGTACCTGGAACATTTCCTTTCAGGAACCCTTTAAAATCTCTGCTGTTTGCATCTCTCTCCATCTATCTTTTCTGTTCTATGTGTACAGGCCATCACACAGACCTGCAGCTCTGACACAAGCAGAAATTGGCAACAACAGATGTTGTTGATAATTTGCTCTGCGATTACAAACAGGACCTTTCTGGAGGGTTGTGGAGAGGTTTCAGTATGTTTTGTAGTGCTTTAGGCTGTACATGCTTTAAAATCAATGAAAATGATCTCACAGAAAGATGACAGGTATGGGCTACATATAATTTGAGAGTTCCTTACGAGTATGGGGAGATTGGGACAGCTACAACCAACACATGATTCCTTTTTCTGAAGAGCCGCCATAGGCCTTTATGGTATCCCCGAACATCCAGGTCCCAAACATGGAGGCACTAAACAAAAGCCATAAAAGGATTAACAAGGGTAGTGCTTTATTTCACTCCCTGTAAACATGTCAAGCAAGACTTTTTTACCATATGATTACCTTGGCTAGCTCTGTCCAAGTGGACGTGTCTGTCTCGGATTCCATCTTAATGAACATGACGTAAATCTTCCCCTCAGAATCAGGCAGGAATGAGTCCTCACACGGGTTCTTGGTGTGGTCCAGCACCTCTGCCTCTCTGGAATCGCACACACAATTACTTTTTGCAGTTTAAGACAACCATAAGCAAACAGGCTGAGTGATACCAAAGTCTGTACTCACTTCAGCAGGCTTTGGATCTCCACTTCATAAGCATCATTCTTCAAGCTGTAAAACAAAAATCATACCAAAACTGTCACCATGTAGCCAGATTACTTTCAGCTAAAAACAAAAAAAACAACACAAAAACAAAAAACAGCATTTCATTACATCACACAGGTGTACACACCTGTCCACATTCTTCAGCTGTACATTGGGAATAGTGTTGAACTTGTGCTTTTTGAAATACACCTCCTGTGTCACATAAAGAGACAAAAGCAGCAATATGATCAGGCACTTCAATGACCGTTGCTTTGGGTCATGAATAGACAATGAAAAATTGATGACAAAAAGCATTTTTCTTTCAGATCTTACATGAAAATAGCCGTTCATGTTGAGGCCAATGATGCCAAAGTGGTAGGAGCGGGACACGTCAGGGATGACGCACTCTCGACCTTTCCTCTGCTCTGGCATTCGCATCCACATGTCCCAGTCCCAGAGCTACAAGCCAAAAATTGCACATACGCACATATTCAAAATCTTTTCAACACAGCCTCTCACAAACGCACATGGTTTTCATTTATTAGACACTGTCTGTTCTTTTTAAGCATTACATTAACATTATTGAATGTTTTTTTTGTGCTACAACACTAAACAAACAAACCTAAAACCAACAAAATATTTAAAAAAAAAAATCCTTTCAGGCAGCAGCTGTTTCCAGTTTCTTCAGTGAGAATGAATTTGTATTTATATTTAAAATTTACTGAAGATAATTCACAGTTGACATGCATTATTCATTTTTGTTGACCACTGGAGGAATCAAAACAAGCCGTTAAACAGCAATAACAAAATATCACCACAGAAACAATAACTCCTGCACCTTTTCAGGTGTAGGCCATTTGGCTCCAGTTCGTCCTTATAGAGGCTTTTCTTCAGCACCCAGCCCAGGCCAGGCATGCTCTCCACTCTGTAGAGCAGGGCTGGGTCCTCTGCTGTGTGCTCATAGCCCTGAGCAAACATCACATAAACAGAACAGTAATAGCTGTCAATGACATGGAACATTTTCTGCAAACAGGCTATATGCAAGTTTTCTATATGCTATATGCTTCTCTTCATTGGCTCCCTGTTAAATCTAGAGTAGAATTTAAAATCCTTCTCCTAACATACAAGGTCTTGAATAATCAGGCCCCATCTATCTCAAAGACCTTATAGTACCATATCACCCCAATAGAGCACTTCGTTCTCAGACTGCTGGCTTACTTGTGGTTCCTAGGATACTTAAAAGTAGAATGGGAGGCAGAGCCTTCAGCTTTCAGGCCCCTCATCTGTGGAACCAGCTCCAGCTTGGATTCGGGAGACAGACACCCTCTCTATTTTCAAGATTAGGCTTAAAACTTTCCTTTTTGATCAAGCTTATAGTTAGGGCTGGATCAGATGACCCTGAACCACCCCTTAGTTATGCTGCTATAGGTCTCGGCTGCTGGGGGGGGTCCATAATGCACTGTTTCTTTTCATTCACATTATTTACTTGTTTATACTTCACTCTGTATTTAATCATTATTATTAATCTCTGGCTCTCTTCCACAGCATGTCGTTTGTCCTGTCTCTCTCCCCTCAGCCCCAACCGGTCACAGCAGATGACTGCCCCTCCCTGAGCCTGGTTCTGCTGGAGGTTTCTTCCTGTTAAAAGGGAGTTTTTCCTTCCCACCGTCACCAAGTGCTTCCTCAGTAGGGGGTCGTTTTGACTGTTGGGTTTTCTCTGTTATTGTAGGGTCTTTACCCACAATACAAAGCGCCTTGAGGCGACTGTTCATTGTGATTTGGCGCTATATAAATAAAATTTAATTGAATTGAATTAAAAAGAAATAATTATTTTGAAAAAAAAAAAGATACATTTTTATTTTGGAGGCAGTAACAACTCGATATAGTAACTATATGCCCCCTGTAATCAAAGCAGTGTCCATCCATCCATCCTCTTCCACTTATCCTATCAATACAGCTTATTCAATTAACACTGCTGTCACCATCTAAGAAAGCACTTTAACTGATCTCACATACCACACTAGAAGCCCTGACTTTTCAGCAAACCCACTTACTATTTTGTAATTATTCATACAATATGATGTCTGCTAGGGCTGAGTGATACAATGACTGTTCTTTCTTTTTAAGAGAAAGAATTTGACAGTCTTGTATTAATCACTATACTACTGAAGTTGCGTTAAATAAAGTGACAGATCAGTAAAGTCATGCTCACAGAGTTTGCAGGTATAGGAGTGCACTGACTCACGCAGTGAGGCTGTCTAACAATAAATGATATCTTAAAGTCTGAAGATATACATTAACTTAATGTTAAAACTGCATGTGGAGCATGCACTGATTTATGGAAACTAAGATAATGACCTAGCAACAACTTATAACAAACAATTCCCAGGTTGTACAATTCTAACAAGCTTGAAAGTCCATATTTGCATCAGCACCTTTATTCTTCAGCATAGCCTGAACGCTCATAGGCAGCTTTCAAGTATTCTCCAGGAATACGTTCACCAGGCTGAAGGACATTCCAAAGACATTCTTTTGCCCCATTCTGTGTTATGATCGCTCATTGCTTCAATAATGTTGAGATTCAGGCTCAACATTATTGGTAGTCTGTTTGGGATCACTGTCATTCCGAAAAATTAATTAATTAGCCAGTCAGATGCTTTCCAGATGGTATTCGATGGTGGATCAAAATCTGATGGTATTTTTCTGCATTCATAATTCCATCAATTTTGACAAGATTCCTAACACCACTGGCTAAGAAATGCAGATGGTTGTACCATACTGTGGAAACTCTCTCCTGACTGCCTCATCATCATGACAATGGTTTATCATTCTTAACAGTTCATTACACAATCTATATATATATATAATGCAAACATTTAGCACACAAAATGAGTAAATGATATGCTAAATATACTGAATTGTCCAACAACTAATTCGCAAATGTTCACAGGACCCATGCGTATCAACAAAATGATGAAGGTTGGCTGTCTACATAAACATCTTAAAATGACCGCCACTGCATTCTTTTCTACCACCATCATTAAACCTAATAGTAATACTAACAGTAATAATACTAATAATCTACTACTACTCTGATCAATAAATGTGAATAAGCTACAGGGTTCTGGCGATTGA
>JAMQGT020002005.1:0-12043 GCA_024447675.2 Pterophyllum scalare
ACCACCCCTTAGTTATGCTGCTATAGGCCTAGGCTGCTGAGGGGAGGGTCTCATAATGCACTGTTTCTTCTCATTCACCTTTATTTACTTGTTTATACTTCACTCTGTAATTAATCATTATTATTAATCTCTGGCTCTCTTCCACAGCATGTCTTTTGTCCTGTCTCTCTCCACTCAGCCCCAACCGGTCGCAGCAGATGACTGCCCCTCCCTGAGCCTGGTTCTGCTGGAGGTTTCTTCCCGTTAAAAGGGAGTTTTTCCTTCCCACCGTCGCCAAGTGCTTGCTCATAGGGGGTCGTTTTGACTGTTGGGTTTTCTCTGTGTTATTGTAGGGTCTTTACCCACAATACAAAGCGCCTTGAGGCGACTGTTTGTTGTGATTTGGCGCTATATAAATAAAATTGAATTGAATTGAATTCACTATCCAATTTTGACCTTTTATAAAAAGCTGTATAGTGTCCAGGGGTTGGAGATCTGCTTATATCTTGTTAAATTAAGTTGACTAAATTCACAAAGAGCAGAGCATCTCAGAGCAACAGCATCACAGGTCAGCTGATCACGGCCTATAGGGTTTGGTCCCTTGCCAAATCTCACTTTAACCCCTTGGTGTAGGTACCTGTTCTTGCCAACTCTGTGGAAATTACCTGTGAGAGAGAAGAAGCGCCTGGATTTTTTTTCCACTTTTTTCTAGCACTAAGAGAAAGTCAATGCCATCCAAAGCGTACCCAATTATGATTAACCAGATTCATATATTGCAAGAGATAGAGCAATCCTCCTGTAATTAATTAATGAACATAAGTAGACAGACATGTGCTGAACAGGTAAAACTGCTTTAAGTAATTTCATTTTCCTTTATTTCGTATTCCTTTTTAAAACTTTTTTAAGCAATTTTATCTGTAATCAACATTAACAGTAAACTAATAAGATAAGTTAGCTTAAGTTTACCTTTTGTGCATTAAAATTTTAATAATAATACAATCATTTTAAGTGACAAAGTGTTAACTAAGGAATCCTGGTCCATTTATGCACTTGTTTCCTTAAATCTTAAATCAATTTAGGATTATGAGTGCTGAGGATAGCTGGAATGATAACATGATGATCATGTCCATATATCGAGTACAAGAGTGCAGCCAGCATGCTATAGTAACTCAAAAAGAGAGAAAAAATGTTGTTTCATATAAAAATAGTCAAATCTGAGAAAATTGTTGCAGCATTTCAAAGGACATTTTTGAGTCCTCATAACCTTTAGGTACAAGAGCTAGGTACAAGTCATTTTCAGGGCTGAAAGACAAAATCTGTCAAAATCAAAATTTTGTTTGACATTTTTTTCTAAATCCAACTTTTTATATCAATATCATGGCATATATCAAAGTTTCAATAGCAAAAGTGCAATGACTGTGTCTATGACATAGAGAAGCAGAAACAAGTGTCAGTACCTTGGATGTTTTATGGAGGTTTTTTTGTTTGCTTGTTTGTTTGGGTTTTTTTTACTGATAATGCGCTGGGGAAATCATCAAAAAAAAGTCACAGATATTTGGTCAAAACAAGTTACAGCATATGACTATGCTATAACTTGGCTAATCTTATGGTTCCCTGTGTGTGAAATGTATTTATTAAACTAGTCACTTATAGTCAGGGGGAGGTGTTCAAAGAAATGACCAAAATGTAAGTGTATAGCAGTAATTTCTTTTGCATGCAAATGGCAGCTTGTTTTAATGAAAAAAATGTGACTTGGAAATAATAAGCTTGCCACAAATATAGGCCTGATGCCTTGTTCAGTTGAGGTACATAAAGGCCCCATTCAATAATTAAGAAAATATTTTAATAACCCTCAAACTATCAATTCATCTGGAAAGGAGAAAATGGCAATAAAGCAAAACATGGAGATGAAAAATGGAGTGAAAATTACATTTGAGGAATGTAATAAAACTGGTCCATTGGATCCCTGCTGGTACAAAAAAAAATGGACTCATTACAAACTAAAATAACCCCGTGAGTTATTTTCAACATCAGAAGCAACGGATCATTGTAGTCTCTGATGCATTGTTTCACGGTCCAGTTCCCCATCATTATAATAACTTCAGACCCATTTTTCAAAGAGCAGGTATGCCAGAGTGTCTCTCTTCAAAGCACTTTAGCAATCAGCGATGCTCTCCTGTCAAAACAGGGTACAGCAGGTAAAGACAGCTTTGCATTTTTATGTCTAGATGAAACCACAACTCGGCACAGACCAACCTCCACAATTAGCTGCTGTGTATGTCACCACTGTGTGTGAGTGAGACATGCACTGTATGTGTGCATTATAAAGGATAATAGAAGGGAAAAACACTCCCAGATGCATGTGATGCAATTATATCCTTGATTATCTGATTGGGTAATCTACAGGCGGGCTGGAGGCATCCAAGATAAACACACTGTTGGAAGACTGTTGACCAAGCATAAACCACGAGGAAGGACACACATACAGAGTCACATACACACACACACACACACACACACACACACACACACAAATACACACACCTGTATTTGAGGACGTGGTCAACAATGTATAGCTACAGCGAATACCGAACAGAAATACTGTAATCAATGCAGCAGTAATTTCATTCATGACAAAGTTGTATTCATTACAAAATATTTTTTGTAACATGATATAATACATTAGGAGTAATTGTAAGATAAATGGAAAGAGAGTGGGTTATGGTTGCAATTGAGGTGCAACTTTTGCAACAAGCATACATACATACAGCACATGTTTTGCTTGGCATGTCTACTGATCTAACCTACAGTGACACTCCAGCTAAATCTGAACAAAATCTTGCTTTATGAGAACAGAGCCCATCACTGAGATTAACTAATCTGGGTGTAAGTGTGAGTGTAAGTGTGTCTGAGTTTGTATTTATGTTTGTACAGCATGTACACACATTTCTGCACTGTACAGCAAGTACACACATTTCTGCACAGTGCTTGTTATGTGCAAATAATTAAGCAGAATGCAGAAAGGGAAAAATTTGCCAGGAGATTATTTGAAGCTGTAGACTGACCCTTAAGATAATTTGGAATTATTGTTTAACACGTGAAGTCAACTTTAGATCTTGCAGATGTGCAGTATATTTTGAATCATTTTTGGATAATAGCTCCTCAGATGCCAGGATAATGTGACGCTGCTTGTTGACTGATATTTGCTGATAATTATATAAACAATAAAACCAGGGGCATTCTTTCAGCTAGTTGGCTCACCCAGCACTGCAACACCGCTGTGCTGTTGGGTAGCTCCCAGCTATGTCAGTAGGTGTTAACTAAGTCTGTAAACTAAGGGCACAGCTATGAAAGAAATGCACACATGCCGGCAATTCCTGCATAAATACAGTTTTAAAAATGTACCTCTGGTTATGTCCTCACTGATCCAAACGACCCATGCTCTGTGGCCGCAGAATAGAGGAAAAGGCTGAGACATAGAATATTTAAATATGCGGTGTGAGATTGCATGTTTTTTTTTTAATAAAGGCTTAACCTGACAAATGTCTGAAAATCTGTTATAGTGTAAGAAAGTAGAGGAAGCAAGAAGTGGACAGACATACAGACAGATGTATGGACAGGTCTAGACTCTGCTTGTCAATGCTGCCCCCTGCTCAGGCCAACCGCCCTCCCCCTCCTCACCTCTCACCAAACATATTTTGGAGCTAAAACACACCATTGAATTGAGCAACAAGGCAATCCTTGTCCAAGGCCACCAAACCTCATCTGGACAGCCAGCAGGGAACCCACTATGTGTGTGTGTGTGTGTGTGTGTGTGTGTGTGTGTGTGTGTGTAAGCACGTGTACAGTATACCGAAATGACCAGGATAGGTTAAAATTATTTGCTGTTGCCTTTAAAGAGCAGGCTGGGGAGGCCACTCTATCACACACATTTTTTTTACTCCTGCTCTTTTTCCCCTGTCCTGTGTTCTCCCTCTCTTTCTGGGGACAAATGGCATGGAGGCATCTTCACATTTCATAGGGACAAAAACATGAAAACACTCACATATGCAATAGCTGTCGGGCAAACTGTAAGCGACCAACTCAAACTTGTCTTAACAGTCTGTGAGTCCATGTGAGAGGTTTGCTGAGCTTGGCTGAGCTTGGCAGCAAACCTCCTCTCACTCCCCCTTTTTGCCTCACCCTCAACTGCAAATCTTTCAACACTCCTCTTATACCCCACATTAACTCCAGCTACTTTGCCCCCACCTTTTTAAAGCTCTTTGTCAAACACACACACACACACACACACACACACACACATGCAATCACCCATGGTTGCTGCTCGTGGATAGATGCAGCCTGTCCTAATCCAAGTCTCTTGATCACTTTTTTCAGGATTTTTGTTTTCATTGTTTTGTCACTATGACTACCTTTCAGTGTTTCTTTTTAATAGTAAGGGGTGAGCTCATTTAATGCATAGATATGGCATATATAACTGTATGCCATGTACTGAAATGTAGTGATATATAAATAATAATATCTAATCATAACTGTTTAGTTTCCTGCATACATAAAAGACTAGTGCAACCTTTGTGTCCGCATTTACACTTTTCTCACAAATATAATCTTTTGTTTTTGTACTTAAATTGCTGCTGTTTTAGTGTTACCATCACCAAGAAACAAACATTCTAGGGCTGTTCACTGATGGCATATTATACATTTACATAATGATAATTACAGTACTATGCAAAAGTCTTGAGCCACAGCTCATTTCTTTATATTTTCTTCCTGAACGTCTTTCAAAGGTTTTCTTTGGAAATTGGCTGCTTTTTCACTCATTTTCAATCCAGTCCTTATACCTGACCATTTTCAGAGGAATATTTATTTATATTGTTTGTTAAGCCACTGAAAACTGACCTATGAATCATTCAAGCAAAAAAAAAAAAATTCCATAAAATAGTATTTTTGCACCAACACGATGATTTTTCAAAAGCTATTAACTAAAAAACGTGGTATATCTCAGCATGGTGTGTAGTACTGTATGTCCTTAAAAAATAAGGAAACTAGACAAGTGGAGGAGCGAAGAAGTGGAAGGCCTTATTAAAAAAAAAAACTGTCTACAGCAGATGAACAGTATCTGACAGCCATGTCCTTGAGAAACAGGAAATAAAATCCAACAAAGACATGGCACAGGACCTAAGAGATATAGCTGGACTTCAGTGGATCCAGCTGACTCTTCACTGAAGCCTCATAAGAAATGGTCTCAGTGGAAGGGTGGCAGTCAAGAAGCCATTCTTATGGAAAGGAAACAGGGAGAAAAGGCTGAGGTATGTCACGTTACATAAGAACTGAACTGAAAATTTTTGTTAACAGGTCTTATGGACCTTATTCAATGGCTTTCAAATGGTTGTCAGTATGTACAAAGGAGATCAGGGGAGAGGTACAACACTGAGTGTCTGCAGCCATCTGTAAAACACAGTGGAGGCTCTGTCATGGCTTTGGGCTGCATTGAGGATCTTGTCAAAACTGACTGAATTATTAACACCAAAACATACCGTCAGATTTTGATTCGCCATGCAATACCATCTGGAAAGCGTCTGACTGATAATTAATTAATTTTTCAAGATGTCAATGATCCCAAACACATTATCAGTCATGCACTGGCCTCTCCAGAGCCCAGATCTCAACATTACTGAAGCAGTGTGGGATCACCTGGACAGAGAACAGAACAAAAGGCAGCCAACATCCAAAGAAGAGCTTTGAATGTCCTTCAAGAAGCCTGGAGAACTATTCCTGAAGACTACTTAAAGAAATAACAAGAAACGTGCCTAAGAGAGTTCAGGCTGTGTTGAAGAATAAAGGTGGCCAAAGCAAATATTGACTATTGCTTTTGCCTTATATACTGTATTTCCATCTATGTTTACGCATTTCAATAAATCACGGCACCTAATTCCTGTTTTCCTAGCAAAATACATAGAAATTAGGAGAGGAACAAGACTTTTGTACAGTACTCTATGTTTTCACTGACTCACTGACCCGTATTGGACAGTTTCAGTGCAGAGTCACTTTGCTATCTGGGTACACTCACTACAGCTGAACAGCTGCCAGAGTTTTTGAGGTGACTCGGGGGTAAAAACATAAACATGTTTTTTACTCCTGATTTGTTGCTAAGTGTTGATTTATTCAAATATGTTAAAATATAGTGTGTACATAAACAGTAGTAGAAACATGCCGGCCGACCATGGCCATTATGGACTAGAGTCTAATCTCTCTTGGCTGACTAAAACATGTTTGTCCTATAGTGGCCACCATAGCTAGGATTATGCCCTTGACTTGGGAGGGGTAAGAAATCATATTTCAGCTGACTGCAATCTGCAATCTACTGACATCTAACAGCAAAAATTTTAAACACTGTAACTTTACTTCTTAAATGAACGACCTACAACTAATGTTTGGTTTTTTTCCATAATGTCTCAGTCTGAATTCAGTGTTTTGTTTTGTTTTTGTCCTAATAGCAAGGTTCACTGAACCATAATCCTGGTATATTTGCAATGCAAAGCTTTATCACAGTTCCTGATATTGTACAGTCATGCAATATCTGTGTATTTTCTGGCAGTTATTAAGAAGTTAAAAACCTCCCTGTATTATCTATGCATTAGAAAAAAACATTTTAAAACATTAAAAACATCTCCATCATTATCTTACAAAAAAAAATACAACTGTATATTAAGCCATTCAAAGTAAGAGAGCTTTGGCAACTGGAACTGGTTGTGTGTCTCCCTGGAAATGTATGTGCGTCAGTGAGAGAATGTGGGCCTTCCCTCAAATAGATTTCAGAGCACATGTTTCTGCTTTAGAATCTGCTCTCTTCCTCCCTTCTCCTCCTGTTTGACACAGATACTGTATATGGTGAAGAGATTATGAAAATGAGATGAATAAGAGAGCAGCCCTAATCATGATATAATGTACTCAACTTAGCCATATTTTGTTAGCCATGGATGAAACAATGTGCAGGCATTTGGGTAAACAGATATTGCTGTGCTATGCAACAGAGAAAACAAAACAGCACCATAAAAAAATAAAAATAAAATGCTTATAATTATTTAGATGTTTATCGACATGCTTATGCTTGTCATTATGTTGTATACAGCAAGTGTTTGTCAACTGCATGTGACCCAATAAAAAATAAAAAATGCTATTGCCCAAAATCCCCATCCCACTGAGACTCGAGCTAAAAGACAAATAACTCCTGTCAAAGCACAAGGCCTCTGCGCGGAGCTGATCCAGAAGGATCATAATGGAGTTAAATTCATGTTAAAATCATCAAATATTATAAACTGCTTTGTATTGAGAGCCGAAACCCATTGCAACGAGGTTTAACGTAGCCGTGCATCAGCAAGAGAATTAATCCCATTCACTTTAGAGAAAAATACTGAAATAAAGCCATGGAGCTGAGCCAATGCTATTTCCCAGCTTCCTGTTCAGCAGAGCGCCTGTCTTGCCTCTGGCTTGGCAGGCTGCACCAGGCTGCTTCATAAATACTGCACAACCAGCACTTGATGAAAACGCCCGCTTCTCTCAGGTACAACTGCACTCTGGAGAGCTTCATTTTCTACAGTATGGATAAACTGTACCTACAAACTGTGAGTCTCTGTGTCAGAGAGAGCTCTGAGATAAAGGCAGAGAGAAAAACTGCAACCTCAAAAAAAGTGCTTCATTTATAATATAACCTCGTTTAGAGTCTGAAAATGTACCTATTTTACACGTGGCTAAAACAAAACCCAGTGTTAACCTGAGGCGGATCTCCGGTGACCTGGTGAAAGTTTAAGGGGTTTAGGAGGTCCAGCTATTTTGTGTTTCTTTCTCTTTTTCCAGTCTACATCAGTCTCTATGCTCTGGTCCTACAGATTACACAGTGAGAAAATGTTAAAAGAGGACATGCTGTCCTCAGCATCTGGTCAGTTAAGAATTTTTCTTTTCTTTTTTTTTTTTTTTGAACTGTGAGAGTTTAATTTGTCACTATTCCTGTTCCAAACATGCTGGCCAGAATGGGTAATGGAGCTGTTCTAATAGTACAGATAGTCCACTAACTCACTGTTCCCTAGATACCAATTAGCAGTGAACACCCCAGCATCACGAGTCAGACAGCTGATGTGGGAACAGCTTGACATGAAAGAATGAAACTGTGGTGGGACAATATATGTGAGTCCAGATTAGTACACTTTGAAAGGTGCATTCCCTTTGCTATATTGGGGCATTTGGCAGCGCACCATCACCCACACAGCAGTTCATCTCAGGTAAACTTGCTTATAATGGAAACACAAATTTTAGACTTCTTCATGACAGAATGCATCTATGGCTAGTCTAACAGGGTGATATAGCTACTTACTATATTGCTTTATAATGCCAAAGTTGGGAAGGAAGAGATATTTTTTAACAGGATATTAATGACGTGTAAAATTCCACTTTACCTTTGTACCCGTCTCTGTCCCGGTACCAATAGTTACCAGCTATGTTCCTCTAAATGGTTACTTTTTGATGCGCCTAGAGAAAGAAGACCTAAACTTCACCTATTGATGAGTTTTAAAGTATCAGGATAAAGTTGAAGGTAAAGAGCAGCATAATCAGGATTATGCAGCTTCTGTAGCTAAGCCCTACATGGGTGAGTGTGACACCCATGAGATCATAATGCAGTGGAGCCCTGTAGATGTTTTACTTGAGAGGCCACTAATGTTTTATATTGGAGGTATTTGTATATTTTACAGAATGTTGTAGGTCTTCTATTTTTATCTTGTATTTGTAGCAATGTTGTTTTGAGTTTGTATGGCTGCTACATTAGCTAAGGTACACCTGTAAAAGAGATTTGATCTCAGTAGGACTTAAATAAAGATAATAAATAAAAGAATATACTTTTATGTTTTGAAAATTGCTCTGAGATGCTGATTTTATCATTTTAACAATTTCACTGACTCCTAATTATTTGTGTGCTTTTATCCCCATTGTCTCTATGTCTTTGAGAATTCCTTTAGCTGTGCTCATCACCAAATGTGTCTGGCAATAATAATCTGTGGTGATAAGAATCCAGTGGGGCTAAGTAAGGCCTGCATGTAGACTGACATAAAATCTGTTTGAAAATCATTTTAAATTGATCTTCCTTTTTATAAATGATAGAAAGCTATTAAGTGGCTACAAAGCATGAAAGTTTTTGTGTAGACATAAACAAAGCATAAGAGTAGCCCATCATCCGCTGCGACTACGCCACAAACCAGGCCATTTCATTGCTGCTATTAAGCTTTTCCTTCTCTGCCACATTTCCTTTCTCTCTATAGTCTCAAAATCTACAAATGAGATCAGCGTAAAGTTGAGGAAAAAGAGCAGCGTAATCAGGATTATGCTGCTTCTGTAGCTAAGCCATACATGGGTGAGTGTGACACAAGCTCACCCACTCGGGATGATCACCGAATCCCCACTGTGAATACACCAGCATGCCTCCCCATTACTATGTACCATGTGGTGACAACATTTTCAGTTCTAAATGAATGACTTCATATAACATTGTTTTTTTTTGTTTGTTTGTTTGTTTTATCTCAGCTTGTCAGTGGGCATAAGAATAAAAAAGGGTAAACCTGCAGGAGAACATTCAAAGAAAGGAGTATCTATTAGTATAAAAGGAAGGTTGGTTGGAGCAGTTATAAGATGACGTACTATCTGATATAACTTTTAAAAAATAACTTAAACAAGTATGATCATATAAAGTGTTTTTTAACGCTGACCTCAGTTGTGTGTGTGTGTGTGTGTGTGTGTGTGTGTGTGTGTGTGTGTGTGTGTGTGTGTGTGTGAAAAGTCTGACACTACACCGCTGGCCTGCAAAGCTGGAGAAGCAGAGGCTTGCAAAAATATTTACATGTGACTTCACATTTATGCACGTGAACACACACTCACGGACACAACGTAATTTGGCGTGATAAATGCACCATCCATTTGCTTATCAGCAGCCCCAAACACGGCGCACAGCACAGCGATGATGAGCAAATTAACAACGTCAGAGTAGGCTAAAGGTAAACATCAGTATCTAAAGGGATGTACGTGGTGGTGCAATTCAAAACACCAAAACAGGCGTAAATCACAAAAATGTTGCATTAGCAGTAAGCCACAGATGTATGCCTGCATGGAGCAAAGAGGTCATTATAGCGATTGTTATTGCAGTCTCTTAGGCCTATTCCGTTTGGCCCGATGTAAAAATTTTAATTAAAAAGAAGAAGAAGAAAAGCATGTAAAGCTTTCACACGTGCCATCAGAAAGGGGGGGGCTAAAAAAGTATTGCAAGCCAGTGGTTGAAAGGTCCTAAGCAAATCAGTAACAAAACATCCACTATGGTCCAGTTCAGATGTCCAAAGTTGCATCTTACCTGGTCCCGCGGAATGCAAGGCAGCGAAGTCCTGCGGTGGGACTTGCTGTTGCTCTGACTGTGAGCCATCATTTCCGAGGCCGCTATGGAGCTGGACCTCCGTCTCCTTTTGAAGACAGGGATGTCCTCCTCCTTCGCCTCGGTCACAGAGCCACAGCACCCCGTCCCGCTGGTCCCTGAGGCCGGCAAAAGCCGGTCAGCATACCTCGCAAGCAAAACCCCCAGCAGCCCCAGCAGGTAGGCCAGGTAGGGTCTCCAACTGGCCCGGACTCTATTCAGGGAGACAAGTGAGACGGCCCTGATGACGCTAATGAAGACGAGGATGGACACTCCCTGACCCAGCCGGACAACCAGCAGAGCCCCACTGCCTAAGCAGCTGAGGACTACCAGGGTTGCGGGGAAGGACAGCAGCTGCTCCTCGGCGCCGCGCAGGATGGACTGCGCCGCGGCTTCGCCCAAGTGGCACACCGCTAACAAAAACAGCGCGGTACGGATGAGTACTCCGCAGCGAATCAGATACAACCCTACCCAGAAGAAGGCACATACGAGTGTAAAAGCGGGGGAGACGCAGTAACACACACTCAAAAGCAGCTCGACAGCGCAGCCCGCCGCGAAATGAAGACGAGAGTCGGAGCCGCTGCTATTTCCGTTGGTCCTGCTGCCTGCATCCCAGTCGACCAATCTGAGCAGCAGAGCGAGAGTAACGGAGATGGAAGAAACGCAGACCGCAGACGACACTCCTCGGCAAGTCCATGTCACGGCGAGTCTCAGCCACGACGACTGGCATCCTGCGTCCTGGAACAACGGGGTGACACATGTCTTCACGTAGCCGTTGCGCTCCAACGCCGCCCGGGGATATTTTTCAGGAGCGCTTCTTGATGAACCTCTGTCGCTGTCTGCCTCCGAGGCCATCGTTGTCAGTCAAGCGGAATGGCAAAAGAATAGATTTAGTTTCTGTGTGAGTGTTTCAGCCTACACATTCCACCAATAATTCCCATCATACTGATTTTTTCTGTGCACAGCAGACACCAAAGCACAGGACGCGAGTGCCACCTCCAACTCTGAAGTTTGCATATAATTTAAAAACTGCAAAATTGTGGTCTGCACAACTTTTCTTTTAGTTTTGTGCTTCAGGACGTTCCTGTTATATTTGTTCAACTACTGAGTTGACCATGGTAGTCCAGTGAATCAAATAAATTTTTAAAAAAAAGCAAACCCTGGCGTTTCACACATCTAGGCCACTACCTCAAGTCCTCTACAGGGTCTTCCTCTCTCCTCTCAACCTCTAGTCCTCTCTCTCTCCTCCCACTAGAAATTATCCCTTTTTTGCCGCTCCGGTGATTCCTCCATCACGTTTCGGCTCCCCCACACCCCCTTCCCCCCTCGTGTTTCTGTTCATTCTGCAGGCTGCGGTCTTGCCCTGGATGTGACTCAGTTCGCAGTGGATAGATGCCATGTTTATACGAAGATTTCCTGGCTTGTTCGGGAAGATGGAGCGGGTTATTACGAGAATTGACTATAGCAATCCTGTTATACATTTTAGAACTGCTGTGCACTGTAAATATGTAAGCTCACCAAAAGTGGATGTCATACTGTGCACACTGGTATCATGCAGCTTTAAGCAATACAAATGATCAGTCTAGCAATACGCTAACGAACCAAGTACAAAACATG
>JAMQGT020002006.1:0-17287 GCA_024447675.2 Pterophyllum scalare
AGAGTGTACAATGTAAATAAAAATGGACCTAGCACAGAACCCTGTGGAACTCCATAATTAACCTTAGTGTGTGAAGACGACTCCCCATTTACATGAACAAATTGGAGTCTATTAGATAAATATGATTCAAACCACTGCAGTGCAGTACCTTTAATACCTATGGCATGCTCTAATCTCTGTAATAAAATGTTATGATCAACAGTATCAAAGCTGCACTGAGGTCCAACAGGACTTTTTTCCATTAAAGTTATTGTTCTAATTTCTAAAAAAAACTTTTGCAGAAAGGAAATGCTGAATCTGATCCAGAGAGAGACGGTAAATACACCCACACACTTACACCTTTCTTCTGTGCCCAACGTTGTTGTTGTTGTTGTTGTTGTTGTTAATAATAATATTCATTTAAACAGCTTGTCTTTGAGGTTTTCTGAATATTGTTTTTTTTTGCAGCAGCAGCAGCAGCAGAGCATGAACCTTTTTTTGGCCAGACTCAACCAAGCTGCAATTAACAAATTAATATTGAACTTTAATGTGATTAATTATGTTTATCAGACTGGGGAAAAAAATGCATTTTCTTTGGTGTTGCTGTTTGTAATGATAGATTAAAAGAATGCTTATTTTGTGCTTCATATTTTCTGCCTTGAAAAACCTGAATTCAGCTCTCAGATTCTTTGGTATGTTAATCAAGCGCTGTAAATAAATAATATTATAAAAAATACAATTATAATGCAGATGAATACTTTAAAACTCTCTTTGTGTTAGCTTAGTGCATTAATAAACCACTGCACAATATGATTAAAATGCGCTAATGTAGTGCCTGAATTTTTAATATTGTAGTGAAGACAAGTGAAAGACTTTTTGAAAAATTAAATAAACTTCTTGTGTTGTGTTGTGTTATGCTGCAAATCTTGGCGTCAACTGTGATGATGCTATGCTATGATGCTATGTTCAAAAAAGATTTTTCATTAAATATTCAGTGAAACTGTTTACAGTCTTCAAATGTTATATTGGAATTTAACTTTAATAAAATGTGACTAGAAGAAATACTTGTTCATTGTTCATCCCTTTTTACTCATTTTAAAACATTTTCCATCATATCTGGACTTTTGGGTTTAACTCTGTCTTTCAAGTTGAAATAATTCCACACTGATACTGCAGCTAGAAATAAATTCACTTACTAAAATTCATGATTTAATGCTGAAAGTGAACCATTGCCCACGCTTTGATCGATAAGTTGATTCTGAGGGAGTTAGGGAGAAGACACTCAATAAGGTATTGTGGAATGACCCGTTTTCTACTGTGAAACTACATTGCACACATGTACAGGAACAGATGCCAACAGGAAGAGAAAGCAGTGGGTCTGTCACGCAACCCTGCAATGAAAGATGTCACAAGGTAATGAATTAAGGAAATAGTATGCATGTCCTTGTGCCAGCAATGTTTTGTGCAATATTTTGTTTAATTCACACATTCCACAGCAATAAAACAATAATAGCTGAGATATTTAAAATGAAAGGCGTTTTTAAGGTGTGATCATAATGTGCAGTTTTATTAATTAATTTTATTTTTATTTAAATCAAGCAAAACTATGGATCTTCATTCCAGTTTTTGTGCTAAAATGATTGCTGGATTCTTGATCACTTCCCTTTACCTCCCTTGCTAGACTGGTCAGAAAGCCAGAACAATGAAGACTACTGCTGGCTCAGTTTTTCTTCCATTTCCTAATTTTTGAATCTCCATTTCATTATAAGACTTTTTTTTTTTTTAAATAAAGGGGTGGCTGTAGCTCAGGAGGTAGAGCAGGTCACCCCTACTGGGGGCATGGTTGGGTGTTTTTTGCGAGTGGAGGAGGCCATGGACAAGCCTGCTTAAGCACCCGTACCTGTCCACGGGTGGGAGCGGCAAAGTTCACCTTACATGGTAAACTTTGTATTCAGTTGTGTTTCCTCTTATCTCATTAGGGTATTCTGATCACCTGTCCTCCCGAGATGGTTTTACTTTCCTCATCACTTCATGTGTATTTATTTCTCCTGCTCTTTGTAGCATCTTCCCTCTTGTTGTGTGGAGTATTTGCAGAAGGCTTTATTATTTTTGACTGTTGTCCAGCCAGTCTTTTTATGTTGTGTTTAGTTTCTTGTTATTGAATACTCCAGCAATAAAGCTGTTTTTTGAGTTACCTTCAGTTCACTGAGTGTTACATTGGACACATGGATGACAAGTAGAAAACAGAAATAATATATAAATAACAATAACTAATAACAGGACTAGAAAATACAAGGAACAAAGAATCAAAACCAAATACAAACTGGGAAACAACTGAAGAATCTTAATGAAAACATAACCTAAATGAACTAAACACAAAATGCTGGGCACATGGCCCAGGAATATGAGAGTATTTCTGTTCTTAAATATGTAGATTATGATGAAGAGGATAATTAAGGTGACTGAAGATGTAAACTGAAACCATAAGAATGCAGAGGAAATGTGAAATGACAGAAATCTTTTATTAATCAAAACAATATCAATATATATGAATGAAACACATTAACCAAAACTTTGAAGTCATTTCTCATTCAATGAAATAGAGCAAAAAAACATATTTTTCATTTGAAAACTTAAAATCAAACAAACATGAATTCAGTGTCACACAGTAACAACAGTGTTCTGCAGTTAATTAGAGGGGGGGGGGGGTCAAAACGTTATGAATTACACGTTCATCTTTTTTGTCCTCCTTTATTTCTGCACCCTGCTTGTTTTGTTTTGGTGTTTTGTTTTGTTTTTTGTTGTTGTATTAAACTCTTTCACATGGTGGAAACACAGTACTTTGCAATCAGGTCATCACCAAACGAGGCCTGTGTTACAGTTGTTTCTGTAACCACCTCAATATGTCTTTAACCCAGACCACCAGAGCTTGGTACAACGTTCTTCCTCGGTAAACAGGAAGAGTACGGTTTCCCGTCAGCTGTTTTCATGCATGCAGCTCTCAGCAGAGGCCAGCTCTGCACCCAAGATGAAGAACTTGTGGGCAAAAGTTAGTGTGAGAAAATATTGCACCAATGTTGCAGTGTTTGTTCACAAACATGTGCTTGACAGGGACATACTGTGCACTTGCAAAGAACATGATGCTGATTGCAAATTATGTATGACTCTAACTTTTCCAATTTTATTTTTTTAAGGAAAGAAATTTAGAACAGAATAAAACTTTATTGATCTTTTGCACTAAACTGCTTTGTTACAGCAGCAGTAGCAGCTGCTACTAATACTATATAAATACTGTGTACAACTGTGCATTAAGGTTAGTGGTTAACATTAAATCTGATTACTGCTGGCAGGAAGGACTTCCTGCTTTATTCTTTTCTGCACTGAGGTGGTCTCAGTCTGGGACTGAAGGTGCTTTCCTGCAGGATACCCAGATACCTGTAGGTGGCCACAGCCTCTACATCTGTGCTTTGAATGGTGACTGGAGCTAGTGTCGGTCTCATCCCCCTAAAATCAGTCACCCAGTCCTTGGTTTTACTTCCACTTTGCAACCAGGTCATCACCAACTGAGGCCTGTGTTACAGTTGTTTCTGGCAGGTTCAGAGCCTGGATAGATGGCGAGGGAGGGGCCACAGGGCTTGGACTGCAGTGTTTAGCAGGAGGCTTGTGTGCACCCGGCTGGGCACCACAGGCTAATGCCCATCCACCATCGTGTATTAGAATGAGGGTGCGTCAGTTCACAAAGCAGTGCATAAAAAATGGCATTGGCTTTAGATATGATACAATGTGTTCCATGTAGGTGGTATTTGATATTTATTTATATCATATGGCTGTCCTTCCCTGAGCCTGGTAGTGTTGCTTTCCTTTATGATCAAGCTTATAGTTAGGGCTGGATCAGGGCTGCTTTGTTCTTCAAATGGATCACCACGGTGGGTAGCTCTGCATGTCTACATGTTGGGTCATATGTAAACCATCATTACACTATACAGCAATGCTTTATAAATTTAATTCAACTAACACTGTGAACTTTATCTATTTGTAAGCTTGAAATCCCTGCAAACTGTGCAGCCACCGGAGACTGTATGTGCAGCTAGAGGAGCAGCAGCAGTCCTAACCGCATCCACTGAGCTCCGCTGCGGGGCAGGGGAGGAGCGCGGCTCGTGCACAGATTCACTTTCATCTGCTGAAATGTTGCGAGAAAAAAAAAAATCCAGCACAAAAAAGCACCAAAGAGTGTGGGAAAGGCTGCAAAAATCCTTACGATCTCCAAAACTAAACTTTCTTCTGTTAATCAGCTGTTCACTAAGAGGGAAAAGTTCGGGGGAAAAAAAGTGGCGATATCCGAAGCTCTGGGGAGTATAACGCACCACATAAACGGAGCTCCAAATTGTGATGTGAGGGTTCGGGATATGCCACTGATTCTCTCTCAACTAAAAGAAACGGCAAGATGGAGACGGATAATTTTCTCAGCAGCCACACTTGTGTACATCACAACTTCCTCGTTACAACTTCCTTTGTGAACTGAAGTATAAGTTTACCTCTAAACTTTACAAGTATATCGCCACGGTTTAATGCATCATACCGGAACTGACTGTGATGCAGTGGTGGCATCGATGCTAGCTTGGCGTCCCTCTGAATTATTTTGGTGGTTTTATGTTGGGGTTTTAGGTGTTTTTAACCTCAGTGTGTGGTTGTTGTTCATACTGAGTGTTTTAGAATTATTTTATTTTTAGTTTCTTCTGCTAAATTGTGATCATAAGGCGCTCTTTTGTGTGATTATCGCACCTCATTGTTGATGTTTTTACTGGATTTTATTTATATTCCTTCTTCTCTTTGTTTTTAGGTGTGAGTGGAGAGTGACGAGCCAGTAGCAGTGTGGGCTCTTCTTGGTGGGGGGGTTTTGTCCAGTTTGTGGTCACGTTTGCTGTAGCGGCACGTGAGGTGAGATCGTTGCATGTTGTGTGTATTGCTGTGGTTATTCTTGGTTTTCTTTTTGTTGTTGAGGTCCCCTGCTACTGGTAAGTCCAGTTTGGTTTTTATTTGTTATCTTTTTTTTGGTTTGTGACTTTGAGGGTGCGTGAGCACCATCACTACCGCAGCCTTATTTCTGATTTTATTTATTATGTCAATAAAGAAATTATATTAATTCAGAACCATATCTCTGTCCCGGTGTATAAATTCGAACCTGTGCATTTATTCCGCAGGTAACACTACCACCCATAATTATACAATTCAATTCAACTTTATTTATATAGCGCCAAATCACAACAAACAGTCGCCTCAAGGCGCTTTGTATTGTGGGTAAAGACCCTACAATAACACAGAGAAAACCCAACAGTCAAAATGACCCCCTATGAGCAAGCACTTGGCGACGGTGGCAAGGAAAAACTCCCTTTTAACAGGAAGAAACCTCCAGCAGAACCAGGCTCAGGGAGGGGCAGTCATCTGCTGTGACCGGTTGGGGCTGAGTGGAGAGAGACAGGACAAAAAATTATGAAGTGCTTTGAAAGTCTGGTCAAAGGTCACATCATCTCTATCCTTCCCCCTTTCCATACCAATCACTGTTAAAGCATTGAGCATAATTAATTTTTAATGTTAATTTAATGTTTTTGCCCACAGATTCTTAACTTTAATGCTCTGGTATAACGTACGGTAGCAAAACATGACTCTATGTTCTGATAACAAGGGGGCTTGCAGATGGGTTGCAACTGGTTCCCCCTCCCTGACTTACAGAAAGAAGAAGCCAGGCACCATGCACACATTTCTGTTTACTTCATAATTTGGCATCAGTAATGTTTGAGACATTTCATCCAAGTGAGTCATGGTTAGAGTGGAGCCCTGTGCCAAAGAGATGTTGGGTTTGAGTGCTGCTATGTTCAGAATGAGGCGCACAGCATGAGGTTACATGTTTTGCTTGTATAAAAGATATAGGAGAAACTGATTATGACAGTTTTGTGAGAGAATGGCACACAAAGGCCCACCTCCTGCTGTTTTCTCACTGAGGTTCTGAGGCACAAACAGCATCAGGAGCCATGTTGAAACATGTGGACAAGCTCATAAGGGTTGGTTGGTTCATGTGAGTTTGCTCAACCAGGTTCCATGTGTTTTGTGGGCTTTGAGGAGGGATTCAACGACATCCCTCAGGGTTTCCTTTGGAGTTGTCTGCAACTGTGGTGTATTGGACATTTTGTTACTAGACATTCAGCCCCTGTACACTTGCTTTAAGAGCTTAGTTTGCATTGCCAGCAAAAGTCAGAATAGGAGTGGGAGTTGGACTGTACCAGGCCTGCCCTTTGTCACTAATTCTTCTTAGAGACAGAATTTTTTTTGACATAGCCATGGGGTGGAGAGGGTCAGGTTTGGTGGCCTCAGGATCTCACTCTGCCTTTTGAGGATGATATGGTTCTATTTTTTTTTCCATACAGTTATAACCTCCAACTTTAATTTGGGGTGGTTTGTCACCATGAGCATGAAGCAGCTGGGATGAGGCTTAATGTTTCCTAGGTGAGGGTTAAAGTTATGTCCCTCTGTCATTGGGCCACAAGGCCTTGCTGTGGATGGGTAATTCTATCAAATAGTATAATTAGTCAGGGCACCTGGGAACCTCAGTAGTGGAGCAGGCGACCACATACATATGGGCGGCGTGGGCTCAAGTCCTGGCCTGTTGCCAATATGCCCTGCATGTCTTAGCCATATCTTTCTCCCATGTCCGGTCTGCAAATAAAGCTGCTGTGGCCAAAAAAAAAAAAATTAACAAAAAATATTACAATTAACCTAATTTTTTAAAATTCTGTATAGCTCCAGAAATGTCTTGTAGTTTGATCTGTGCCATTTTTCTGCTAAAAAGTAAGCCTTGTATCACTGCAATCTGAAACAGTTCCTTTTTGCCCACCTGGCTGTTAAACGCCAATCATGAAAACAGTCATCAGATCAGGATTTTTGTGCCTTGAGGTGAGATATATATATATATATATATATATATATATATATATATATATATATATATATATATATATATATATATTAGTATATGCGGCACTAGTCAAAAGTTTGGACATACTCAAGTGTGTTTCTGTGTGAAACAGTTAGGTCTTCTGAGTTTTTTAGATAAAGAGCCCAGATTTTAGCCTCTGCTTTTGGCCACACCTATAACATGACTGGACTAGAAAACGTGTTAAATACTTTCACTTTCTGTTAGGAGGCAAAAGTCAGAAACAGTACTGCATTGTTTTAAATATTTTTTCATATGACCCTTCTCATGTCACAGCTTACTTGGCTGTTAGTTACTGAAACAGTTTCTCAATAAGAAAAGTTGATTTGTACTCCATTAATAATTTCTGTCATTTAGTTGATGAGAGTTCATTGTGAACTAAAGACTTGGGGAGGTCTTTGAATAAGCAAAGAAAGATTTATATAGATTTAAAAAGATTTATATTTTACAGTAAGAAAAAAAATCCCAAATGTTCTCTGATCTTGTTTTCATGCCAAAAATATTCATTTTATTAGGGGGGCAGTCAGCTGCAGGTGATAACGAGTTATGATAACAATAAACAACTAAAAGTAAAATCAAGTTTTACAGTTTGTTTTACTTTTGTGGAACCAGGTTGTTGTGTTACAGATTTTCTGCCCAGGTCCCTCTTGGAAATGACATCTTATTATTCCTTAAATAAAGGAATAATGAAATTAATTTTTAAAAAAGTGTGCAGAACATAAGATAATCTTTTATTTGTCCCGCAAAATCTACAGATTGTTTAAATAAAATGAATGATCTAGAATTTAGAGAAAAATTAAATTAGATAAAAAATTAAAATAACTAAAAATGAAAACTAATCAAATGTTTTAGTTTTCCTTTTTAGTAGTATCTGTTAACACCCAGCCAAATAAGCATCTAACTTTGAACTTTGGCTATGAACATCCACCATTGGAAAAGCAAGTATGATAAGCTGTCCTTACAGAAATTACAAACTCTGAGATAGCTCATGTTCTGGGACCTTTAGAAAATGCAGTCATCATGTGGATGAAGGAAGGAAGACATCAACCCGACAAGGGATTTCAATGTTTTATGACAGTGACTCAGCAACGACCTCCAGTGGCCTCTATCTACATTACATATCTTCGGTTATTCGGGCATTTTGCTCACGTTAGCTTTAAAACATATTCAGAACCTTTAATTATTAATGTGAACAGTTGATTGTTTTGAAGAATTCTACATTTTCTAATTTAATTTTAGTTGCCTAAATATTTTAGACAACTAAAATTACATTCAACTTGTTTTTCAACTATATATAAATATATGCTTCTTGTGTTCCTTCTTCCTGATGTTGCTGACACTTGGTATTGCAAGGCCTATCACTACAGCCTTCCTTTGTCCACCACCATGATGGCCATCACATGTTTGTCTGTATCTGGAAGTCCCACAGGATCTTAGCTCTGTCATTCTCAACTACACTTGGGGGATGTCCCATTTTGACCTCTGGTCTTCCAGGTCATATTTCCTGCCTGTCCTTCCATGATGGTTCCTGTTCTTCCTCCTCTTCTTTCTTGGGTTTCTAAGGTACTCACTAAGCACATGATCCTTTGTGGCCATCTTCCTGATGTATTCATGGATCTTTGTTGTTTCATCTAGGACAGTGGTTCTGACACGCACTAGTCCTCGGCCACCTTCCTTCCACTTAGCGTACAGTCTCAGGGTGCTGGATTTGGGGTGAACCCCTCCACGCATGGTAAGGAGCTCTGTGTCTTGACATCTGTGGCTTCTGTCTTTTCCTTTGGCCAGCTTATTATCTCAGCAGGGTATCTGACAACAGGCGATCCTGCTGGTGTGGGTCAGTGAATTGATATCTCATTCACTCCTGGCATACAGCTTGATGTTATCCATGTAAAGGAGGTGGTTGATGTTTGCTCCAGTTCATAGTTGGCATTCTTAGCCAGTCTTGTCAATGATCTAGCTAAGGGAATAGATTTTCTTTGTGATCAGCTGCTCTGTACTGCTCTGATGGATGAGCTAAATTCAAAAAGATGTAACCCAGTATTTCACGAGCTATCTTAGCTGCATTTCCATCCACTACATTGACAGTATACTCTTTATACTGACAGTATAATGGATGAATTTTATGAATTTACACATCAGATTAAATTCAAATTTATCTCTGCTGCACTTGATGCAACCTGTAACTCTGACCACGAACACATATGCTGTGCACCGGTCCAGCACAGAGCTTTAGAAGAGCAGAGTTTGAAGTGGGATTGTTTGGGCGTGGGGTTCGACGCCATATGGCCACACTTGATGTCTTGCAGGATTTGCCGTGACAGGGTGTGAGCTTAGTAGACATTACAGGTATGCAGTGTTTTTAAATTGTTTGTAAGGATTGATTTAGAATAAAGTGTTTTTTTGCATTTAGTAATTTTGATGTATTGTGTTTTTTTTTGCAGTGTACACTGCTTAGAAAAACTACTGCACACACTGTTGCCAACTCCTCAGTAAGGAAAGTAGCTATTGGCTGTCCTAAAAGTCGCTATAAGTCACTATATGACATCACCTAATTTGCATAATTGGTTATTTGCATGTAATTGCAATCGAGGCTGTAGGAGAGAGGAATAACATCTTTGGAGAGACAAAAAGTGAAGAAAATAACACCCTAAATATGTTTAGAACTACTAGGGCTGGGGAATATCTACAATACTTTTTTTTTTTACCTAGATATGGCGACATGTCCCAAATGTCACACATACACTTTTATTAACATTCAGCTGAAGATGTACATGAGAAATTGCTCAAAAATAAACCACTGGCACATTTAAATAATAATGCTCCTCAAATAAATTAATGCTTTTTCCTCTATAACAAAAGACCCGCAGTGGTGCTATTAAAAAGTAAACAGAAAATATACAGAGCAAAAATAGCAAAACACTGACTTATTCTTTAAAAAGCCAGTCTGCAGTGAAGTAGACTAAACCAAAGTGCTTCCTCCTGTGTGTACTCTGTACATCTACTACTTTGTGCAAATAACAAAACATGTAAACAGACTGAATGAACAAACTTCCATCCTTCATTCAGCAGGGTTTTAGCCAGCTTAGTATATCCATAGACATGTGCGCTGATGTATCACAGCAACAGGTCCAACCGCTCAATGCGGCGTCTGCCTGTCCGCCGGCTGCATCACGAAGACACGAACGGACCCACTTCTGCTATTAAGGTCACGTGACTTACAGTACAGACCAACAGCCAGGTACTCTTGGGGGTCCCGGGAGATGCCAAAGCATACAAACAGATGCAGTATGAAGGCTGTATGTACACAAAACACAGCGAAATCGGAGGATTTCAGGTTAACAAAAAACTCTCCAAAAGTCATTGATGTCACCGGGGAAACTCGCTAAATTTGTCACTAGTCGCTTTTTGGAAAAAAAGTCTCTAGGCAAAGTCAAAGTCGCTAAGTTGGCAACAGTGACTGCTCATTCCTTCTATTCACTAATCGGCTCAACATAGTGAACTGTGCACACCATAGACTTGGAGAAACAACAACTTATAAGCAGTTCCAGTACAGCAATGCTGTCAAGAGCAAGAAGCCAACCGAAAAGCCAAAGTAGTGTCTGAAGAAGGCGAGCCCCAAATCTACTCAGCTGTGAGCACTTCCATCGAGCGCTGGCAAACTTTGGGCCCAGATGTTGCCAGTGTCACTGATTGGCAAACAAGCCACATCAGCCCTCGAGTGCTTGCAGGAGTCCTGCTACACAGACAGGCCAGAGTGGGCCATCACACCCCCTCCATAAGATCTTGGATCCCTTTAAACTTAAGGGACCAATTCAAATACAAGTCACTTAATAGTTTCACAAAGGAGCAATGGTACAATAATTAAAAATTCAAAAATCAGAGCTTGAGCCAGTACAGTTGCAGCCAGACTGTGATAGCCTTTGTTGGATCTTGAGATCATAATACTGGACAAGCAATGACCACTCTGTCTCGTACTATGGCACCCCAAAGAAAGCCCAAAAGGTAGATTTATATTGAGCCTGCACAATCCACTTGCCTACACTCGCAACACAATATTTAAACCTAGGTGCAGCAACTACAGATGTCAAACACAGAAACTCAATATTAACAAAAGCTTCTTAGCATTCAGACAGCAACACAAACTAATCCAATAAGAAGTCATCTCAAGATACCAGCACTTTTCCATGCCTCTCTGCAATTTTGTTTACCTGAAAAGCATTTTTTCAGGTAAATCCTGTACAGGTTGCCCTGTGACAGGCTGGCAACCTATACAGGGTGTACCCTGCCTCTCGCCCTATGTCAGCTGGGATAGGCTGGGATATTCAATAAAATCAGGCTGATTAATTACAAAAAGAGAGAATGGTGTTAAATGCTGTGAATAAAGAAAGACAAACTCACCCTTGATGTGGTTTTAAGGCTATCGATGTTCAAATTTTCTTCAGCAGTGATGTTGGTCTTGTCTTTGCAGGGCAACTCTGAGTGTAACTGATTGCT
This sequence comes from Pterophyllum scalare, assembly GCA_024447675.2. Taxonomy (NCBI): domain Eukaryota; kingdom Metazoa; phylum Chordata; class Actinopteri; order Cichliformes; family Cichlidae; genus Pterophyllum; species Pterophyllum scalare. Next base: position 11,462 of record JAMQGT020002006.1, read on the forward strand.
CTGACAGCAAATATACCAGTCTCCATCAATGAGAACAGACATACCTCACAGACCAACAACACAAAATGTGCATCCAGAAAACTACAGTCAACTGCTGCGACTGGTTGGAAATGTGAACATGTATCATCAAGAACACAAATATTTCCCTCTTGACAAAACACCCTTAACTGTTCAGAAGGCATGGGAGCTTTGTGATTCATCAAAGTCAGAAGTTTTCATGATTTTTAAAAATTATTTTTACTTCATTTTTCAGTTTGTATCATAGATAAAATTCTTGCAATATTGTGTCACGTTATAATGCTAATTCAAATTTTGAGTTGTAGGTGGCAAAGTGCTGGTTGAGGGGGTTTTCTGATGCTTTTTTCCACTCCTTCAATTGTTTCAGTTGCAACAATCTCCAACCCGATTTTCGAACTGTGTTGAGACTGCATAAATCTCATGCTGGGGTTCTCCTGTTTTAGACGAGGCATGTTTGCTTCATTGTAGGCAGCAAACGCTGCTTTCATCCTCCGCTCAGGGTGGTGGTCCAAGTCCTCAGTCCCCATAGAACAGTGATGGCATCTTTTATTGTTCTGGCTTCCACGGTTCCTTCTTAAGGGAAAACCCTATAGAGTTAATTTCCTGACAAAGGTTGCACACAAATAAAACCTGTTTTATGCAAAGAAAACATGCTGCACACAAATATAAAACTATTTTACAAACTGTCCTCGAACATAAAGTGATCTCTCCTCGAATACAATACAGCTTCTCTGCGAGTACGAAACATTTAGTTTGTGCCATAAGTCACGCGATACCTTAGACAGAATTAGCCATTTCCCCCCTCGACCGCAGGGGGTGCTATCGAAACAAGTGAATGCAGAGAAAATGCATGCATGCCTGTGTGCAAATGCGATTGATTCTTATGGAACTTGAAATAATAACTTGTAATAATTGTAATGAGTTGACATTGATTAAATCAACATAGGATACAAGGCAAATTGACTTTATTCTTCTTTGTATGCATGTGTTTCCAGAGGCCGGAGTATGCTTATATTGAGTCTGCTACAAGGAATTTACTATCTCTTTTAACAGCAACAGTCAGTCAAGGACAGGTTCGGAATCCAGTCCAGAATCAGCAAGTTCAGCCACATATACAGGGTCAATCTCCCAGTCAGGAACTGAGAGTGAGACAGGGCAATGGCAAAGTTAAAAAAATTATATATTCATGGATAGATAAAGCTGAGTATCATCTGCATAACAATGGAAAATGATGCCATGCTTTCTAATAATACTGCCTAAGGGAAGCGTGTACAATGTAAATAAAATTGGACCTAGCACAGAACCCTGTGGAACTCCATGATTAACCTTAGTGTGTGAAGATGACTCCCCATTTACATGAACAAATTGGAGTCTATTAGATAAATATGATTCAAACCATTGCAGTGCAGTACCTTTAATACCTATGGCATGTTCTAATCTCTGTAATAAAATGTTATGGTCAATTGTATCAAAAGCTGCACTGAGGTCCAACAGGACAAGCACAGAGATGAGTCCACTGTCAGAGGCTGTAAGAAGATCATTTGTAACCTTCACTAATGCTGTTTCTGTACTGTGATGAATTCTGAAACCTGACTGAAACTCTTCAAATAAACCGTTCCTCTGCAGATGATCAGTTAGCTGTTTTACAACTACTCTTTCAAGGATTTTGGAGAGAAAAGGAAGGTTGGAGATTGGCCTATAATTAGCTAAGACAGCTGGGTCAGTGATGGCTTTTTAAGTAACAGTTTAATTACTGTCACCTTACAAGGTTAAAAGAAATTGATCATTTTTAAGATTGAAGCATCAATAATTGGAAAGACTTCTTTGAACAGTCTAGTAGGAATGGGATCTAATAAACATGCTGATGGTTTGGAGGAAGTAACTATTGAAGTTAACTCCAAAAGATCAACTGGAGCCAAAGAGTCTAAACAAATACCAGCAGTGCTGAAAGCAGCCGAACATGAAGATAAATCTTGGAGATGGTTTTGAATAATTTTTCCTCTAATGTCTAAAATTTTATTTGTAAAGAAATCCATGAAGTCATTACTAGTTAAAGTGAAAGGAATACTCGGCTCTACAGAGCTCTGACTCTTTGTCAGCCTGGCTACAGTGCTGAAAAGAAACCTGGGGTTGTTCTTATTTTCTTCAATTAATAATGAATAGTAAGATGTCCTAGCTTTATGGAGGGCTCTTTTATAGAGCAACAAACTCTTTTTCCAGGCTAAATGAGTATCTTCTACTTTAGTGAGACGCCATTCCCTCTCCAGATTACGGGTTATCTGCTTTAAGCTGCGCGTTTGTGAATTATACCACGGAGTCAGGCACTTCTGATTTGAGGCTTTCCTTTTCAGAGGAGCCACAGTATCCAAAGTCGTACGCAGTGAGGATGTAAAACTATCGATGAGATAATCTACCTCAGTGGGAGCAGAGTTTAGGTAGCTGCTCTGCACTGTGTTGGCACATGGCACTGAAGAGCATTATAATGAAGGAATTAGATCCTTAAACTTAGTTACAGCACTTTCAGAAAGACTCCTACTGTAATAAAACTTATTCCCCACTGCTGTGTAATCCATTAAAGTAAATGTAAATGTTACTAAGAAATGATCAGACAGGAGGGGGCTTTCAGGGAATACTGTTAGGTCTTCAGTTTCTATGCCATATGTCAGGACAAGATCCAGAGTATGATTAAAGTGGTGGGTGGGCTCCTTTACATTTTGACAGAAGCCAATTGAATCTAATAATAGATTAAATGCAGTGTTGAGGCTGTCATTTTCAGCATCTACATGGATGTTAAAATCACCCACTATAATGATTTTATCTGAACTGAGCACTAAATCAGATAAAAAGTCTGAGAAATCAGACAGAAACTCTGAGTAAGGACCAGGTGGACGATAGATAATAACAAATAAAACAGGTTTTGAATTTCCCAATTAGGGTGGGCAAGACTAAGAGTAATAAATCAATATGTTGATCAATTATTAAATCATTTACTAACAGGGACTTGGAAGAGAGAGACCTAATGTTTAATAATCCACATTTAATTGTTTTATTCTTTTGTGCAGTTGATGAAACTATATTATTTATTGTTTTTGAATTTTTATGTTTAAATAGTTTTCTGCTGATTTTAAGTTTGTTTTTTGGTGGTCTGGGAGCAGGCACCGTCTCTATGGGGATGGGGTTTAGGGGGGGGTGGCAGGAGGAGAGAAGCTGCAGAGAGGCGTGTAAGACTGCAACTCTGCTTCCTGGTCTCAACCCTGGGCAGTCAGGTTTTAGGAGGGTTGATAAATTTGGCCAGATTCCTAGAAATGAGAGCTGCTCCATCCAAAGTGGGATGGATGCCGTCTCTCCCAACAAGACCAGGTTTTCCCCAGAAACTTTCCCAATTATCAATGAAGCCCACGTTGTTTTTTGGACACCACTCCGACAGCCAGCGATTCAAGGAGAACATGCGGCTAAACATGTCGCTCCGGGTCTGATTGGGGAGGGGCCCAGAGAAAACTACAGAGTCCGACATTGTTTTTGCAAAGTCACACACCGATTCAATATTAATTTTAGTGACCTCCGATTGGCGTAACCGGGTGTCATTACTGCCGACGTGAATAACGATCTTACCAAATCTACGATTAGCCTTAGCCAGCAGTTTCAAATTTCCGTGAATGTCGCCTGCTCTGGCCCCAGGAAGACATTTGACTATGGTCGCTGGTGTCGCTAGCGTCACGTTTCTCAAAACAGAGTCGCCAATAACCAGAGTTTGTTCCTCCACGGGTGTGTCGCCGAGTGGAGAAAACCGGTTAGAGACGTGAACAGGTTGGTGGTGTACCCGGGGCTTCTGTTTTGGACTACGCTTCCTCCTCACAGTCACCCAGCTGTCCTGATTTCCCAGCTGCTCCGCTACATGAGTTTTGGTCATTTGCAATGTCAAATATCCTTAAAAGGATGAAGAGCTGGTCCAGTGTCCCATGATCAGGATGAAAACCACATGGTTCCACTTTGCTTAGAGCTTCAACTAACAGATGAACGCTCCTTCCTGCACTCTGTCAGACTTTTGGGGAAGGCTGAAGACTGTGATTCCCCTAAAGTTGGAGCAACATACTCCGGTCCTCCTTCTTGAAAATGCGGACACCACCCCAGCCTGCCAATCCAGTGGCACCAGACCACCACGTAGGCGCCTAGCACCCTCTGTGGGAAATTTCATGGAATTGCATCTTTTAAAACATAAATTAAATCCCATTGCCTTCTCTGTTAAACTCATGGCGGTTACATTATGAACAGGATCGGTGACAACAGGCAGGCCTGGCGAAGTCCAAGAACTACTGAAAATGAGTCCAACTTATTACTGGCAATGTGGACCAAGCACTTGCTGCAGTTTTACTGGGACTGAATAACCCATAACAACTCTCACAGCACCCCTCATAAACATGTGACACTCAGAGCAGGAAAGTGCAGGAGGGACAGGAGAGGAAGACATGCTGCTAGTGATTTGGCTAAGAGCTAAGCTACTAGCTGCGCTAAGCTAGCGAATTTCTACAAAACGAATAAAGTGAATAATGAGAATACTGGTATTTAAGCAAAGAGTGTGCTCTATATAAAGCAGGTGAAGATTACACTGAAATATGCAATTATCCAGATAAATCGAGGTATACAGATTAACCAGCTAACAGACACCAAAACACCACTGTGCTCCGAAACAAGAAGTGATACAATACCGCAGTGAGAGCCAACACCAAGTAACAGCGCTATCGCTGAAGGTCCTCCTTCCCCACCAGAAAGGTGGCATTTCATGTTCCAATAGCCAGTATCGATAGCTGGGGATCGGTTCACCAGGGCCCCCACCCTTGGCCGCTGCCCAGCACACACTGCACCCGACTCCTATGATGCTTCCTGCAGATAGTGGGCCTACAGGAGTGAGGGGCCATGTCTCCTCTTTTGGCTTCACCCGGCTGGGCACCACAGGCTAATGGCCAGCCACCGGACCCTCCCCCTCGAGCTCCCTCTCCATGGTGGGGCCCCGGCAACCCTATTGTGGCCGACCTGGGTTATGGTGACTGAATGTGTGACACACAAAAGATGTGCCCCATTATTTTTTTTTATGTCGTTACATACCATAAGATTCAGGATAATTATTCCAGCTCTTGCTGATATATGTATATATTAAAAAGCCTTCAGGGACTTTAATTTAGTCTTTATGGACTGTTCTGTGGGACAATACCCAAAACCGTCAGTAGGTGGCAGCTGGACATCGGGTGGTTGTCTGATACGCTGTTTTGCTCTTGCGCTATTCTGCTACGAGAGAGCAATGCAGCAACAGCCAAACATTGTCCTGTCTGCTCATTTCTTCTTTTCTATCAGGTTTGTACAATGTCTAAGCATGTAAAACACAGAGGAACGAATCGGGAGAACATATGAATGTAGTTGTAGTAAATAAGTAACTAAGTTCAGTCGCCTTTTGATTATTTTCTCTGGATTGTAAATGTTAGACCCACTGAGCTTGCTAGCAAGGTAGCTTAGCACGTTGATGTTGCGTGTACCTGTAAAGTCTAACGTTCTGAGGCCCAAACTCACATTGCATATTAAGTTAAATACCTGCATGCACAGGTATAGTTTTTGCACCCTGTCTGCTGATGCTTGCGATGTTCATAGAATAGTGTTTAAACTGTTAATTGCATTTGCTGTTCTGGCTACTATAACTGCTAAAGAAAATGAGACAGATTGTTTAATATTGGTGATGTGGTTAAACGAATAATTGTGTGACTGTCGAAAGCATGAAAATATGTAAGCATATGTAACTGAACGAAAAACAGGACATAA
>JAMQGT020002008.1:0-14158 GCA_024447675.2 Pterophyllum scalare
CAATGCCATGCCACGCCGCATTGCTGCAGTAATCCACGCAAAAGGAGTCCCAACTTAGTACTGAGTGCTGTACATGCTCATACTTTTCATGTTTATACTTCAGTATAATGAATGAATATAATATACAAGTTTTACTTCTTGAATGGAATTACTGAAATAAATCAACTTTTTCATGATATTCTAATTTTATGACTAGCACCTGTATTTACATCTGGATCTGATAAACAGTTGAGAAGATAGCACCTTTGGTCTTAACCCACCCATTTTTCTTGTGAGCAAAAGTATTGGAACAGATAAACTTAAAATAGATTAAAGTGAACAAGACTTAATATTTAGTTGTAAATCCTTTGCTTGAAATAACTGCATCCTGTGACTCACTGACATAATTAAACTTTTGCATTCTTCTTTTGTGATGCTTTTCCAGGCTTTCACTGCAGCCTCTTTGTTTTCTGATGAAGAATCTCCCAGTCAGTTTGGTTGCATCTTTCTTTTAAATTGACAAAATGTTTCTATAGACTTCTGAGTTCATTGTACTGCTGCCATCATGCATGACATCATTAGTGGAGATTAATGACCTCGTCCCAGAAGAAGCCAAGCAAGCTCAAGCCATGGCATTACCATCACTGTTTCACAGATGAGTTTGTATGTTTGGGATCATTAGCAGATCCTTTCTTTCCCCAAACTTTAGCCTTTCCATCACCTTGGCAAAGGCTCATCTTTGTCTCATCAGTCCATAAAACTTTGTCCCAGAATTTATGATGCTTGTCTTGTGCTTCTTGGCCAATTCCAGCCTGGCCTTCCTGTTCTTCATGCTAATTAGTGGTTTGCATCTTCTGGTAAAACCTCTGTGCTTTATTTGCTGTGGCCAATATTTGAGCAATGGCTCTGATTGATTTTCCATCTTGTCTCAGCTTCACAATTGCTTGTCACCCACAGACAGCTCTCTGGTTTTCATGTTGGTTACTGCTAGAACTATAAATGCACTGTCTGCACAAGCAAAACCCAAATCTGAAATTGAGCGTAGACATTTAGCGCTATTTATTGTTTGAATAATCAATGTAACAGGACACACCTGGGCAACAAATCACACCTGTTAGTCACATGTTCCGACACATTTGCTCACAAGAAAAATTGATGGGTTCAGACCAAAGGTGCCATCTTCTGAACTGTGTATCAGTTCCAGATAAAAAAAAAACAACCTAGAAATAAAAGTAGAGATGTTGAAATTTGGTCTCATATTGACTTTTTGATGTCAAACCCAAATGTTTTTAGTCTACGGCAAAATTAAAGGGACTGGCTTCACTGTTCCATTACTTTTGGAGGGGAGTGTCCATTCAGGCAGACTGTAGCAGACTGAAAGGTTTACTCAATTTATGGATGGCTGTAAAGGTATAACAGTAAATGATAAAAAAAAGATAGATACACAAGCTTATATACAGCATCTGCAGAAGTTTTTGTCTTTGATCACTTGATTGTATCTCACTTTGAAGCATGACATCCTCAGTCTCTTTGTGTTTGTCAGTGGAGGATGAGGTGGTTTGAACTCGACATCACTGTAGAAAAGATCTTGTACCTAGATGTGTGAGAATTAAGTGTTCAGTTTCATTTTCATTGTTCTCATCATGTTGATCTGACATCGATTTTGTCAAAGTAACTGAAGAATCTAAATTTTAACTAGAAACCTTAAATCTGTCAAGCCAGCTGTGAGCTCACTTTTTTCAATCACACATCACTGCATCAGCTGTGTCTAAAAGATGGAATAGCTTTGGTAAAACAATCTGAAAAAAAGATATAAAAGTAACTTATTACTACTATGAGAAACTTGGAAAAGAGGAACTCACAAATGTACATCTGATGTTTGACCAAAGCCTTATGTCTGAGTTTTAAAAATAGAGTTTTGCTATTAGTTACAGCTTGACTACCTGATTTCAGATGTGATTGTTCTGAACTGTAAATATTTACTAAATACATGAAAAATGCTGTCATGTTACTAATTTATATTCTCAGGGATGAAAGTAGTTTTAAATTCTTGCCGGTACTATGACAAAGTCCTATTTTTTTTATATATATATATATATATATATATATAAAATAGGTTTTATATTTTTATATATATATATATATATATATATATATATATATATAAATCGCAGAGGGGAGAGAAGCCAGAGAATTGAGGCTGCAGCATAGCAATAGCAATAACAATTTGAAATGAGGATAAAAAAAGCTATTTGTTAACTGATTAAGTCCTTTTTGGACTGTTTATTGCTAGCGGATCTTTTCTGACCCAAAGTACAGCCGTGACCGGTTCTGAATGACGGCTTTACAGCAGACAGCTGCACCAACTCTTGCCGGCACTGCGTACCGGCGCAGAATCTTTTAGTGGTATGCAGTACCGGACCGTACCTGCTTACTTTCACTCCTGTATATTATGAAAAAATCCTGGTCCCATTCATACACACTCACACACTTGTATGCACCTTATTCTGATGACAAGGACATGAGTTGTGGTTATCAAGGTCATTACTATCAGCCCAAATACTCTAGCAAAAATCATCCTTGGTAATATCCCCATCTGTTTTGCTGGTCCTTGGAAGTGAAACACAGAAGTATGACTGTATCTCCAGCAGCATTATGATCAATTTAAATATAAGCTCAAAATATTGATTTTGTTATTTAATGACAAATTCAAACTTATGGGTGTCTGGCTTTCTGGAGGTACAACCATCCATGGAGCTAACGGGTGGATGAGGTGGTCACAGCCCTTGCAATCCACTGAAGAGAGAGAGAGTGTGTGTGTGTGTGGATGGGTGGGTTTGTGTGGGTGTGTGTTAGAAAGCACTTAAGTCACAGAATAAAGTGCTGTGTGAATAGGTGGATTTGGCTTGTAGTAGAAAGCACTTTGAGTACCAAAACACAGCTATATAAATACTACTTCATGTACCATTTATATTTGCACAGAGGTGTAGTGGTTTCTGTTGCCTCAAAGAAAGAAAGAAATGCATGTTAGCTTAATTGGTGATTCTAAATTGAACTGGCCATGGATGGGAGGTAGATGAAGTGCTTAAAGTGTATGCATCAACTGAGTATTAAGCCATATTATATATGTGGGTCATCATGTATTCCTTCTGCCTAACAGTAATGGCTGCATATTATATTAAAAATTTTAAAAGGAGTGACTATTAGGCCAAAAGTAATTTGCCAGGCAGGAAAAATATAACGAGACATAAATAAAATTCTGTTCCACTGTAGTGTAAGTAATTGTTTCAGTTTTGTCACCCCAGTAAAGACTCTGCCATTGAGTACAATCAATATAGGTTGTATAAGATGCCTTACTTACCTTGAATAACAAGTTTGGTGGCTCCTTCAAATTCACCACTGGGAAAGGCAGAAATGCTGCATCATCAGCGATTGTTCTGCTGTCACCCTCTCGCTCAGTAGAGACTTGGGAATATTCATTCCAAGCTGATGGTTAAAAACAATAATGACTCCATTTTCTTCTGTTCCTTCAGATGGCAGGTGAGCCCCGTGAACATGAGTAATTTTTGTATTCTGTGGTCCTTGGAATTGGCAGGGCAGGGTGCCATCGTTCCCAACAGATGCAGTACCTTCAGGCAGGACTTTGACTTGTTGTGCCTGCAGAACTGCCAGAAATAAATTATGACATGGTGACAAGAGGAAAGAAAAAGACAGCTGTAAAAATGTAGACATATGCTGCCTTATTGTTAATTTTAGTATTTATTTCTCTTTTATTGTAAACACATCCTATACATGATTTTCTAAAATGGAGAAGATGTGTAGTTTGTATCCTGACCTGAGCTGTGTTTGTAAATTATGTTAAGAGAATGTTTCCTGACACTCTTTACCTATCATTTACATTATTTAAAGTCAATATAAACTGCATAAATCTGCTCTAATTAGCTTTTAAAAAATTCTAAATTGCCTGAGTATAATCACAAAAGTCTTACCTCAAATTAATGTAATGTAAATCACCATGAGCAGTAGGTAGGATGATTGTTGCAAATTTTCATTGTGCACAACAGGCAATGGACCAAAAAAAAAAAAAAAGATGATGTTCCTGGTTTGAATAAAGATTTACAAAAAGGTGGTTTCAGTTCCATTTTACTTAAGTCTGCTCAAGTAAAAGACTAAAACATTGAGTTTGGCAGCGGGAGAACACATGGCAAACACAGAACAGAACAAGCAGGTGGAAGTTTCTCTTCCTCCAAATCAATCAGACGAACAAAGAAAACGTAAGAAAAGAATTTAATTAACAACAAAAAGGGAAAAAACACATTACACAAAACTAAAACAATGACCAAACCCTTATTTTAAAATTTCACACATTTATTTTGGTAATTTTATTTGATAGTAGCTGAGATTTGGAAAGGACCTGTTCAACAGAAAATAAGCTGAACTTGGAAAACCCTGTTTAGCTGGCGGGGTTTTTTTCTCCACTGAACTGGAAGTCACAGTGTTCAAACATTACTACTGTTTTCTATTCAGCTGCCAGACTTGTAATACTAGAGTTTTTGTAAGTCAAACAGGGAGGCTGGAGTGCATATGGCAGTAGCCTGATTGTGAAAGCGCAAACTTGACTGGACTAGAAGGTTTCTGGGGTGGCTGTAGCTCAGGAGGTAGCGCAGGTCACCCACTGATCGGAAGGTCGACAGTTTGATTCCTGGCTACCCCAGGCTGCATGCCAATGTATCCTTGGGCAAGATACTTAACCCCAAGTTGCTCTCCAACACAGCTGTTGGAGTGTGAATGTTAGATAATAAAAAGCACCTAGCTTAGAAGTTACCATGTAAGTGCTTGTATGAATGGGTGAATGTAAACATGTTATATAAGCGCTTTGAGTGCTCAGACAGAGTAGAAAAGCGCTATATAAGAACTAGTCCATTTACCATTTGTCTCTTTTGTACTTCTGAATTAGGCACTTTGACTCCATATCGTACAAAATGTTCAGTCAAAAACCTGTGAGTGTTTTCTGTGAGTTGTAGGTAGTTTTCCATGACATGGCACAGGTTGTAGTAATAACAAAAGTTGTAGTCTTTTATCTCTCTCTCAGTATCCTGTCAGCTTTGACTCTTTTGTGCAGAACATTGCTTAATGATCATGTCACAATCCTGTCTGCAGGTGCTGCAGTATTTCTTACTGTACCTAAAAAAAAAAGAAGGTGAAAATGTGGTTTGCAAACATACCATGCTGGTCTATACCTGACAAACTGTCACAGTCACCTATTTTCAAACAACATTTCCTCAAAGTGTCACTCTGTGGGTGTGAAAGTGTCTACTCACTCGGTGCTGTCAGAGGATGTGTGAAAAAAATCTGCTTTTCTTGTTACAAAGTAGTTTGACAGCTCATTTGAATCTGTTGTGTGTTTTTAATACTGAAAGCCAGTTCTTGTGAAAATTGATTATCTTTACAATCTGTGCTGTGAGAACAGAGTTGTGGGGTTCTTTTTTTCTTTGTAACTGTCTCTAGATTGGTCGTATAACAGAACTTGATTGCTAAAAAAAAAAAAGAAATGAATAAGTTTTGACAGGTTGTGATTTATTCTCTTCTTGAACTGTGACATTTTATTTTGTCCGTGGCAAAGTGTGTGGGCAGTGCATTATTCAGCACTGGACAGAAACTGCAAAAAGTACTTTTATTTAAGTAGATTAACGATCTACATTTTGTACTTGTGCTTGTATTTGCAATTTAAGTTCATCTCCACTAATTTTGGCTGACAGATACTAGTAAATATACTTTGAGATGAACTATAGGAACATTAAGATTATGCTTTTTTTTAAAAAAAAAAAACTCCAAGAACTCATCAATACATATTAAACCAACAGCTCAAAGCCTTTTGAAATAAAAAAAAAAAACTGTTGTTCCACCACATCAGTTCTTTTTTAAGATATTTCAGGAAAAACAGATCCATGCATTAAAAACTGCTTAATTATATCAAATTATTGATAAAATCAACCAGTACTATGGCGGTTATAAGTTGATAAACTAGTATTATCAGTGTATCTGTATGTATGCATGTATGTATGCACAGACACGGACAAGTTTGTTGGTAGCCTTCTATTAAAGAAAGAAAAAACCCACAATGGTCACTGAAATATCTTGAAACTGACAAAAGTAATAATTACCTTACTAAACTTAACTTACTGAAAATTAACTCATGAAATCAGACATTATGAATTATGGTTCAACAGAATTATTTTAAAAAAAAATTAAACTGGCCTGGAAAAAAATGATGGTACACCTAGAAAAGATTGAAAATTAAGCTAACCATAGCGACATGTTAAATTTAGGTGTGCTCTGTCATTAGCATCACAGGTGTCTTCTAACTGATAATTAGTCAGTCTGCCTTTTTAAAGGGTGAAAAGTGGTCACGGTGCTGTTTGGTATCGTGGTGTGTGCCACTGAACATGGACCACAGAAAGCCAAGGGGAGAGCTGTATCAGGAGATGAGAAAGTCAATTACTGACAAGCGTGCTAAAGGTAAAGGCTATAAGACCATCTCCAGCTGCAGTTTGATGTTCCTGATACAACAGATGCACATATTCAGAAGTTTAAGGTCCACGGGACTGCAGCCAAGCGCCTTGGACGTGGCCACAAAAAGAAAATTGATGACAAATTGAAGCAACAGATAATATGAATGGCAATCAAAGAGCCAAGAACAACTTCCAAAAAGATTAGAGGAAACTCCAAGGTCAAGGTACATCAGTGTGAGATCGCACCATCCATCGCTGCTTGAGCCAAAGCAGACTTAACGAAAGACGACTGAGGAGGACACCGCTGTTGAAAGCAAATCATAAAAAGTGCAACTGGATACTGAGAAGCCACAAAGCTTCTGGGAGAATGTTCTTTGGACAGATGAGACAACACTGGAGCTTTTTGGCAAATTACATCAGCTGTATGAACACAGACAAAAATGAAGCATATAAAGAAAAGAACACTGTACCTACTGTGAAACGTGGATGAGGCTTCATGTTTATTAAGACTGAACGTCTAAATGACAGGGAGTTGTGTTTGTATTTTAACTGTTCTAATTTTCTTAAATCTTGCCCTTGACAACCAACCCACCCCCTCTCCCCATATCATAAAAAAGATTTAAATTAACACAGAAACTAACAAAAACTAACTGAAACTAAACACTTTAAACATTCACCTCAAATAAAGAAAACTACTTTAGAAACTAACTGGGAACAAAATAAAAACAAGAAAAACTAACTTAGCAAGACGCATCAGCGATGGGGACATCCTCCCTCACAGACAAATATCTTGTTGCACATCTTTCAAGAGTCAGAAACACATATGCCAAATTTCATGGCTCAAATCCTTGAAGTTTTGGAGTCTTTAGACTGGGAAGGTTAAACCTCCCAGACAGATAGATGGACGGTGTCACAATATCTTCCTGTTTTACATCGGGCAGGAGGATAAAAACATATAAACTAATAAAAAACAAAAATCCAAACCTATATTTAATAAGCACAGACATGCAGCACTTTAGGACTGTTTGAATATTTTTATTCCAAAAGAAGTCTGTGTGTCTATAGGTTTGAACAACAGGGCGATCTCTCTGAAGAACATCATTTCACTTTCATCTCAACATCTCCCGTTCTCCACCCTTCACCCACACGCACACCAAAGAGCCTCTCACCCTTCAATAGGAATAATAACAATTTCATCATAATATTCATCAGTTTTAATAATCCATTTAGCACTAGTATAGAAATATGAAAAAATACCAAAGAAAACAACAGAAAAGTAAACAAATGTTTGTTTTGTGGAGTGAATGTTCAAACACCCCATTTGACTTGTTTTGTGACCCTCCCTTCCCATTTAGATTAATACTAGCAATATTTTGGCTTTTTTAGGGCTTGTACCCTCCTCTTTCCTCTCCACAGTAATGCTTTGCAGCTTGTAAATGCTTTCAGCTGATGGTTTAAAGCTGTTTGTGGCCACTCGATGGCTGTGTGGTACTGTCACATATCAGGTTTCCAGAACTCGTAAGAACCAAAAAAGCCATAAAAAAAAAAAAAACGCTGAACACAACTTTGAAAACAACAAACAACCAGTGGGTTTACACACTTTAGACAACAAAGGAATCGGAGACGAAGACGTTGTGGATGAGTGTGTTATTGTTTGTGTGCGCTGTGACGATTTGTGGAAAAGGTTGGCTCCTGTCAGCAATCTGGACACAAAGGCAGAAGTAAACAGAGGAAGAAAGAGAGGGAAAGGGAGAGAGAGAGGCATCAAATCAAGCCTGCTTCTGCTGACAGCAATCATTCAGAGAAACGGCATAATGTGTGCAAACAATGTTATCATTCGTTATCTGGAGCACAACACTGTCGACAAATCTGCTTCCTTGCAAAATGAATAACATTATATAGCAATGCAGTGTTAGCCTAGACAACAATGCCTTCATTTTTCTGAAGGATTTGTCAAGGGTGAACTGGTGGCTTTGCACGTTATCTCATAGACTTTGCATTACTGCTGGATATGGGCTGCTGCAGGTGGGATTTGCAAGATGCAACAATTGGGGTTTTATGCACATCTGTACACTGGAAAATGGCAATCCCAAACTAGAGGTAAAGGGGAGACAAAAAGGAAGATACAGATACTCGCAGGGAGCAGGGACACTGTGGTTTCCAATAATTAAGAATAAGCTTCTAAACCATTACATTCATAAACTCTGTCAGGAAATCAATCTATGAAGAAACCCAAACCCTTATACTATTAATGTTACCTTGGCTAACTCTGAAATCTTGACTGTTGGTGTTCCAGAAAGACTTTATTACAACTGTCACTGTAAGTACACCAACCACAACTAAGTGGGTGTATCGAACTCCCCCAGTCCACTAAGTAGTGAATCATTCAGCAAGGATTAATTTGGGAACTGACTGGGCAACAGGTTCAATGCACACTGAGTCACTGACCTGTAGAAAATGCAAATGTAGCACACGATAATAATGGAACATCAACATTCTGAGTAATATGTCTGCATTAATCATGCAAACATAATATGGAGATGAACTGTTCAGCAGAGGTACATACGGTATCCTGTGGCAGCATATAAAATGAATTATGTCTACATTTGATGTAATGAGAGCAACATGCTTGCTGCCCGCCATGCATTCATGTAAATAATTGGATTTACTGCTGACATAAAACTGATCTGATCTGGTTTGGGGTTTTTTGTTGTTGTTTTTTTAATTTGTTTTTTTGTTGTTGTTGTTTTTTTTTTTACTTAAACTGCAACAGGGCAAGCACTAAACTGTATCTGAGTGAATAAGATGATAGCGCTACCCACAAACAGATGAAGATGGAGGATGAGAAAACATTGCCTGTATCTTTAAATCTGGCACAAGTGCAATCCCATTTTAAAAAGGCAACACAGCTGGGCACTGCAGCTTTGAGCAGATGTAGGAGAAAGAATAGTAAAGGGTGTATTTATTAGGGGACTATTTTCAGGCACTGGTTATTTTAGTGAGTATTTACGGCAATAAAACGGTCCATGTGAGAGTGAATTAAAGAAAAATACACTGTCATGTATTGAAGGAACATGTCCCTTAGTTCAACAGGAATTTGTTGACAACTAAAAAGAAACACACACTTCTGATATCCGCTGTATGTAATGCATTCGCTTTCTTCATTTTCATACCACAGTTATTTGGTGCTCGAAAGCAGTGGCTGGTTGCTGGAAACTGGTCTACAAAGTTATTGTATGCTGAGTGAAAACTTAACAGTTTTAAGCAAAAGGGCAAAACATGAAAACCCACCAGTATTTTTCCCTTTAGGCACACTTTGCTTATACACTAGAGTTTGTTTTCACTGGAGTTTTGTAGAACTGTAAGGCTATAACATTAACAACGTAATTAAAAGAGATTCGATTCCCAGCCAGAGAGAAAACATTTCTCCTACATCTATCAGCATGTTTGCCTGCATTCGGCCCCCCCTCCTGAATGAGTCCCCAGTCACTTAGGGGAGTAATTAGGTGATCAAAAGCTTGAGACAGTATTGACAAGGCTGTGTTGAGTCTATCATACTGGCAGGAGCCGCTACTGTGGACGGCCAAGTTAGTCTGTCGAACAGAGAGAAGGAAGGAAGCCGCAGCTACAGCCTGTTGGCGTATTAACAAGCCCCTTAAAAGATGCCCAGAATTAACAGATCAGGACAGATCTAATAATGGAAATAGTTCAGTGAGGGAATTCTTATTCAAATTCTGTAGTGTCTTTTTTTTTTCTGTCTGGCTCTTTCCACCTCCCCTTTTTCTCTTCTTCTCTATCTTGCCTCTCTGTCTTTGGCTTGCCCAGTCTTTCTATCTTGTCTACATGGTGTGAACAGAGGTGAAAAGAAGTAAGGGCTTGGCAAGCGTTACCCGGGATAACGAGGGACATTAATTTCACATTTCAAAGCCTCTTGTTCGCTCGCACTCTCTCTCTCCCTTTTTGTGACTGAATATCTAACATTGGTAGAAAGGAGCTGTTGCTGGGTACATGATTCTCCTCATTTTGAGCAGTTACAGACAAACTTACAGGAAGCACAGATTTTACACACATACACACGCACACACAGTGTAAAGAAAGGCAGACCAACAGTTTTCTCTGCTACTGTTTGCATTACGTTGCCTTGACGTTGTTTCATCCAGCTTCCCTGATCCCATCCAAAAAGCAGCTATGGGGCACAGGGAGGGACACAAAACTCTTGAACACAATTAGTTATTGTCAAGTTTCTTGGTATGTTATAATCCACCATAATGTCACACATAGTCTGTATTTAACTCTGAAATTCCCACTTTAAACAATGGTAACAAAAAGACAACAAAAGAAAAAAAAAAGCCATCAGGAAATAATTCTCTGGAAGTCTTTCAGTTGCTGTTTTAAAATCACATACAGATACAGTATGTCATCCAGCAAGGCTTCATTTCAGTAAAGGGCTAGTTAGCTTCCAGTGAAGTGTCTGTGAAAGAAAACCAGCACCTTTAAATTAGAAGTGACATGAGAGGGGAGTAAGGAGACAAAAGGAGGCCACTGGGCACTGAAATGTGGTCATGTGCATTTTTTTCTCTAATTTATCCAAACTGAACTGTTCTTCTGAGCTGAATAAAGATGCTTAACCAATGACCACCTCACAGTCAGTTCTGTGTCTTTAGTTCTGAGGTCAACTGGATGAAGTCTTGGTTTTCTCCACAGTTCTTATCCTTTTGAAGGTCATCTCTCTTTGTGTTGGCTGGCCTTGTCATGAATTCAACTCTTTTTTCTTTTTTTTTACTCTGTTCCTCCCACATCTCAAACCTCTCAGTTCTCAGGTGAACTTGATCTGTGGAAATATTGTTTTTCTAGGCAACACAAATGTCCCTCAACCATGTATCTCACCCCCCACCCCACCTCGAACTCACTGCTTCAAACCTCAGTCCTGGTCCCCCAGTAGGTCTGTGGTGTTGCTGCTCTGTGGAGGTGGAATGGGTCGAGGGGTATGAGCTGGGGGGCTGTGATGTAGTCGCCTTGGACTGGGCACCCCTCCACCCTCACTGTCTGTGTTGGAGGAGGATGGGGGTGGGGGTGGTGGTATTCGGGGCAGGGGGGCAGACGAAGGTGGTATTCTTGTTGACGTTGATCCTATACTGCTACCTGATCTCAGGCTCTGGATCCTTCGGCACTCTTGACAGATCCTCACATGAGTGCAGCTGCGGGCAGGCAGCATCACAGGGGTAGGGGCAGGTGGAGGTGGGGTGGTGTTGGCTCCAAGTGGATCATCTAGGATCCTTTGGGGTCCAGGCCCCAGATCTGGCTGCCCCGCTCCTCCAGCTCCACCTGTCAGGGGGCCAGCTCCACTGTACAGCTTGCCATTGCTGAGCCGCATCTCCCGGACCAAGCGCAGGGGTCGAGGGGCCCCCAGAGCAATGCGGGTAGGGTGGCGCAAGGCTGCTGAGCTGCTCAAGGGCCTTCTGCGGCGCATACGGGAGCTCTTTTTACAAGAAACGGCGTTTCGGAACTCTGTGATCATCTCCTGACAGACAGACACCTAAAGGAGAAAAGGAAGGAGGGAGGAAAGAAGAAAGACGGAAGGGAAGGAAGAGGGAAGGAGGCAAAGGCAGGGGAGGAGGTGCCATAGACACAAAGTAGGCAGGCAGCAGAACAAGACAAGTGGTAAGGCAGTACATAAATAGGAGAGCAGAGGGAAAACAAGAAAATTGAAAGGAAAAGCAAAACAAAAAGAACAAGCCGGCAACAAGGCAGAACAGACACGGTGGGCATGGTAAACAAAAAAGGAGCAGGAGAAGCGAGGGCGTAGAGATCAACAAATGGAAAGATGGTTTGAAAATAAATGGAGAGGGCATAGGAAGGATGTGTGGATGGACAGAGATGGGAGAATATCCAAGAAGCAGAGAGAGTTATTACAATCCAAACACAGAACAGCAAAATGTTTAGTTTATGGGCACTTCATTATGGCATCATGAACGGACAGGCAGGCCGGCACACTCTAGGCGCACAATTACAGAAGCATTCACTCATACAGCAACTGTGCACAGCCTCGCACACACACTCTAAACCAAACTTTCACGTCCATAAATACTTCTCATCATTCCCGCAGCATGACTACTGCAATATGCACACATGACTAACAAAATGCATCAACATATCCACTACAGACAAACATCATTCTCAATGAAATCATGAGTTTAAAAAAGTCACATGCTCACATAAACAGAAACAGTACTCGTTATTGGAGAACAGACACTGATGGCCAAATGACAGGAGGTGTGTGTGTGTGTGTGTGTGTGTGTGTGTTTGAGAGAGCGAGACAGAGGGAAACGCACAATGACATGAGTGAGACGCAATACAACAATGGAAACGAAGAATACCAGCGTACATGTGAGGCATGTAAAAGAAGATACATCATGACATTTAATGCCAGGGAAAAAATTCACACTACTTCTTTATGCAAGCAAATATTGGCATTTCTCAATATTGCTTATCAAACTATCGTGGTTAGCTCACAAACACTTACTGCCATACTGTTAAACACCAAACACTAAAAGGGCACAGTGAAATCAAAACAGGCAGAACATGCAATCAGATTCTCTAGATATTGTAAAATTTAAACACTTCAGCAGGTCAGAGCAGCATACTTGAACATTCCTCTCATCTCACATGCACATAGCACAGTGAAACTCAACTGTTACAGCACAAACACATACAAATGGAGGCAAAAGCTGAAAAAAAATCCATCCATGCTCTCGCTCACACACACACACACACACACACACACACACACACACACACAAACAGACACACAGAGACACACACCAAACAACATAATCAAAAGGGTTGGCCGGATGCCATGGGAACCTACTGGGGTGTGTCTGTGGGGTCGGCGAGGGCAGGTATGGGGGCATACCTCATCAGTCTCTGCCGAGCGGCGTGTCGACCACACAAACTCCATAATGGCCACAAACACAGCGATAATGAGGCCACAGATCAGCACCACGAAGATGCCCCCAATGTTCTCCATGCCCAGACCTTGACAAGAGGTCACAGGAGACATACATTAGCACATACGTGCACAAATACATCAACACTGGGAACTGTTTATTGTCAAACTAGGTTTACAAGTCCTCTGGAAACAGATTTATAATGTCTTCTGTGTCTCTGGTAGAGTTGAAAGAGTAGTTCTGGGAAATCTAATTAATCTTCTCTTGCAGTAAGTAAGCCCGTTTAATTCATAAATGGCAAAATCACATTGTAATCCTAAATACTGAAAGTAATTAGATTCAACTATTTAAGCTTGATACTTAAAACAAACATTAATATTTTGAGTTTTTGCCCTCATTTTTAGGTTGATTAAATAGTTGAATCTAATTACTTTCAGTATTTAGGATTACAATGTGATTTTGCCATTTATGAATTAAACAGGCTTATTGTATAACTTACTGCAAGAGAAGATTAATTAGATTTCCAGAACTACTCTTTCAACTCTGCCAGAACACAGAAGACATTATAAATCTGTTTCCAGAGGACTTGTAAACCTAGTTTGACAATAAACAGTTCCCAGTGTTGATGTATTTGTGCACGCATGTGTAGATGTCATGTGTCCTGTGACCTCTTGTGGCTTAGGGCATGGAGACATTGGGGGCATCCTATAGCAATTAACT
>JAMQGT020002009.1:0-12196 GCA_024447675.2 Pterophyllum scalare
GCCACAGTTATAGTATGTTTTAACAAGGGGGGCAATCACTTTTTCACACAGGGCCATGATGGTTTGGATTTTTTTTCACCTTTAATAATAAACACCTTCATTTACAAATTGCATTTTGTGTTTACTTGTGTTGTCCTTGACTATTGTTTAAATTGGTTTGATGTTCCGAAACACTTAAGTGTGACAAACATGCAAAAAAACAGGAAATGAGGAAGGGGGCAAACACTTTTTCACACCACTGTACATGTACTCTTTTCAGCATTTCAAGTCTCTGTTACCTTTGTTACCTGCACACACACAGAAAACACATGTAAGTACAAAGATGAAAGGAAAAACATGTACAAAACAAAGAGCCAAGGCCCAGGATGGACTCCTGTGGCACCCAGTTGATGCTGATTTGAATGGCAGGTAAAATCCTTCAAGGATCATTGTCTCCAACATTTCAGATGTCAGTGCACACCCAGCATGTCCTTATTTCTCATTTAGGTGTCCCCCGCTGAGCTCTCCTCTTGCAGCCATGTGGATATGACAGGAAAATCCTGGGTGACAGAAGCAGCATCCTGTCTTCCCTTTGTGTCCTGTTCCCTGTAATCCACCCCCTCTCGCTGTCCTCCTTACCGTCCTTGCTTTCTGCTTTCATTTTTTTTCTCACAACAACATTTCAACATATCTCTCTGACACACCACTTTTTACTTTCACTGATCCCCTTTTCCCTTCCTTTCCCATGCAGACCAGTTCCCGAGCCTGCAGAGTAAGATGCGGGTAGTGCTGAGAGTGGAGGTGGAGGCTGTGAAGTTCCTGAAAGAGGAGCCTCACCGTCTGGATGCCCTGCTGAAACGCTGCAACACCATGACTGATGCTCTCAGCACGCTGCGCAGGTATTAAAATCAAAAGCTCATGTAACACATTTTCTCCTCGTTTTTAGCATTTTTGGTAAGATTTAGATCAAACCACACACTCAGTCATCACTCTTTAAATAATATGGTTCTCTCACCTGATGCATTGCCTTGGAGCTGGGAAATTTGGAAGAGTGTGGTGAAATTTCTGAACACACTGTGTAAGTGCAGCTGAGAATATAATCCTGAATAGGACACCAGCAAAACTTTAATCAGGTAAGGTTTTAGATTCCTACAGGCCTGTTCCTGTAAATATCCTAAAGAAAGATAAAGCAGGATGTGCTTTAGGATGTGGCTAGCTTGTGATTGATAAGTTTCTACTTTAAGAGCGGGCAGTGTCCTTGTTTCTCAGCCAAGTCCAGCTGACAGCCAAAATCTTCACCTTGATGCATCAACAGGTGACCCATCTTTTATATACAGTCTATAACCCAAACAAGTTAGCCACTTATGATGTCATCAAGTGCTCCGATATGGCATCTGTACATCTCTTTGTCCACAATTCACAAGAATAACAGGTCCTCCTTCACTGTTGCTCAGAATTCAATCAAACTTGCACAAATGGGGCTTCACCCTGTGTTTGCATGGGTTCTCTGGGTACTCCGGTTTCCTCCCACAGTCCAAAGACATGCAGTTAGTGGGGTTAGGTTAATTGGTGATTCTAAATTAGGTGTTATAAATAGGTGTTAATATGAGTGTGAATGGTCTGTCTCTCTGTGTTAGCCCTGCGACAGCCTGGCCTCTGTACAGGGTGTACCCTGCCTCTATGACAGCTGGGATAGGCTCCAGCCCCCCCGGATGGATGGATGGATGGATGTATAGATGGATGGGCTTCTCCCACATTTATTGTTTTACAGGCAGTAACCTAGTAATTGTGATGGATCATGAGCCACTATGTCAGTCATTGTTTTATCTAGTTTGCAAGCACAGGATATTCTTTCCATCCACTGAAGGGGGCCTAGAGACACAAGTTTGGGAATGGCTGCTTAAACCTGCAAATGCCTGTGCAGTAGCCTATGAAGCTAAGAGCTGAATCTTTGAGTCACATTTCATTGAATAAATCTTCTGCAATTCTCTCATTTTTCTTTGTGTGTTACCTAAATAAAGATCCAGGACTGAAAAAGGATTCATGTTGAATGTTGAATCAGTATTCCTGTGACTCGCCTCCCTGCGAACAGCTTTTACCGGATTCCCAATTATATGTTTAAAGATTAACATTTGAGGAAAGTAAAAAAATCAATGGATTTTAAATCGAAGTGATGGATAACTGCAGAGTAATCCCTGTAAGTCCTGCGTGAATGCCGAGAACATCAGAGGAAACTGATGGGCGCAGCGGTCTCTTCTTCTCACCGTTGGTATTTCTGATGCGGTTAATGAAGAAATGTTCTGGTCAATGCGTTCATCAGACGGCGTGCCAAAGAGATAATCATTTCATCAAAGCAAGCTGTTAGTCCTGTTATGTAGTCCTCCTGATACAGCGCCTTTGCTTTTTGTTTTCTATAGCAGGTTTTTTCTACAATTTTTTTTTAAATTCAACAACAAAATTAAAGTTAAAATATCTCAAATTAAGTAATCTGAATCCCGTAAAGGGGATAATAAATCTGGTGAGAGGAAAAAGTTTGAACTTTGATGGAAGATCAGTAAGTATTTTCAGCTGTGTCGCCTTCCTTCAGGATGATATTGGATGTTTCCAGTTCCTCATATGCAGTAATTCAATCATCCACGTGATGAGTAATATATCACTTACCCTCAGTGGTGATCTGCAGTGAGGTTTGTTTTCATTATCTTATCCTGTATCTAACTAGATAAAAACAGTTTGATTCACACTGAAAATCTCTTCTTGAGGAAGGCAGCAAACATTTATAGTCACAAACAAACAGACAAATAAATCACCCGGAACAAACGACCCCGGAAACGTACCGGGCGCAGCTGTGTCACGCTCAGACTTCGACATGCCCACAGGAGCTGATGGGCGCCCACTCAGAACAGTGAGTACACCTCCACCTGAGGTGCTGCAGCGCGTTTCAGAAGCATCTGAGAGGTGGCGCTCTCAGAGCAGAGGGAGGGCCAGGGACATATATGCAGGAGTGTCATAGAGAATCCAGTTCATTTTCAAAATAAAAGCCCCCATTCGGACTGAGTGCCCAACACAACATCCAGATAATATTTAATAAAAGGTCAAAGTTGAAATAGCTGCAATTTCAAACACATTCTTGTAACTGTTTTGTCCTTTATCTTTTATTGCAGATGGTCTAAAACAGTTAGCAGATGGGTGAGGTTAAATAAGTTTTTCTGCACCTGATTTGAATCCAAACCCAAAGGCGAGCACAACCAGGAGCATGAGCATCTTTTCCTTCAACATTTACAGTTTCTTGTGCCATAAATTTGTGGTCATGACATCACCTGGCTTCGTCCTCTTCCCCAAAACAAAATCGAAGTTGAAGGGTTTCTGTTCACCTACAGGAGCTCAGAGTGGGATTTCCAGGGAGAGATGTGATCATAGCAGTGCTGGAGGTGTTTCACTGCATAAGTAAATGAACTTGAAGGTTGTGTCAGCCAAACTTAAATCAGGCACAATTTTTGCCTTTTTATGGGCTCTGAAGCTGAAATTCTTGATCAGAGTTTTTGATATTTTTACACTCAGCATAAATTTGGATGATTTATGATTTGTTAGGACAGTGTATTAAGGTAAACTGCTGGACTATTATCCTGTTTTCTGACACTGAAAACAAAAAATGTCAATTTAGACCATTGGTTGGATAAAAACAGCATTTTTGGAATATGTTACTGGCATGTTTGAGTACCCATAAACTGATTAATCACTCATAATAAACTTCACCGTTTTAGCTCCTGACATAGTCTAGGACCTTACTGTTGTCCTATTGTCCCTTCAGGCAAGTTACTGAGGGGGTGTGGAAGGGCCCCGAGGACCTCTCCAACCAACCGCAGAAAAGGGCCGAGGACCTGAGTCGTAGCTCTGACCTCGACATCTCTGAACAGCCCTCCTCTCAGCCTCACTGATCTCAGCACCGGCGCTGGCCTGGCCAACTGGATGCCCATGTCTGCCAGCGACGCAGACGCCTCGGGCCCCGAGCAGGACATCCAGCCTTCGATGACCTTTAGAAATCGAGTTCTTGATGAGCTGCCAAGCCGGCGTCCTCCTGATAAGTCTGTGTCAGCCGAAGTACGACTGGTAATGAGCTGCTCGTTATGGCTGTTTTTCTTCATCTTACTGGTGTGAACAATCTTAATGTGCACGCTGTCGGGATCGGCCAGATGGCAAATATCCATTTACATTTGAAATTGCATCTGAAGGTACTTAAATCCCTCCATGAGACTGTGTTCACACGCCAGCGGTTTGTTGATAATTCCATTTGTCCATGCAGCATTAGAAAACAAACTGCTCCTCTCTCTCAGTTGTGTGTTTCCAGCTCTGCCTCTCAGTAGCTCCATGTCAGGGCATATCATTCATCTATGTCTGTATTTATGTCAGGCGGCCGAGCGGGACTGGGAGGAGAAGCGTGCCAGCTTGACCCAGTTCAGCGCCCAGGACATCAATCGCTTGCTGGAAGAGACTCAGGCAGAGCTGATGAAGGCCATCCCAGACCTCGACTTTGCTGCCAGGCACATAAACAAGCCGGCAGTGCCTCCAAAGCCCCAGATCACCATCCCAATAACGTCCACCACAGCTTCTGCAGCTGGGACTACTGGGACCGCAGCCACCACCTCCACCACCACCACAAACAGTACATCCAGCGGGGACCAGCAGCCTGGCAAAGTACAGCTCGCTGCCCAGAAGCTGAACAGCATGGAGGGGGCAGGTTCCCATCGAGGCTCAGGTGGGTCGGTTCTATTTCAAATTAAAGATTCTGCACTCAGTTTATACTGAAAGTGTTTTTGGTACTAAAAATCTGTTTGTTTTTAAAGTGGACCTCAATGTGGCCAAGTATCGAACAGAAAAGCCCTCCAAGTCTCCTCCTCCGCCGCCTCCTCGCCGAAGCTTTCCATCCGCTCACGGCCTCACAACCAACCGTACCGGAGAAGTCATCGTCACCTCCAAGAGCCTGAAGGTGAGACTCTGTCATGGTTGCTTTTATTCAGAAGTGGCCAAGGAAACCCTGAATATATTTGTTTTGGGATTTTTAAGTAAAAATACTGGGAAGATCCTGACTTTTGATGAGCTAGCTTTACCTGATGCAGGATAAGCGGAAGATGGATGGATGGATGGAGTTCCACACAAACTTTGCGACAACCTTTGCATGATTCTTCTGTATGCACACAGGTTTTATTAGGACGCTCTTCTATTCTTATTTTATGGTGGTCATCAAACAGCTTCTAGGTGCATTACCGCCACCTTCTGACTGTAGTATTGTATACCGGGGCCGGGAAAAATAAGGGAAAATGCATATTTTGAAAAACTTCATAATGGTTACCATGCTCAATATTTTTAAGTCAGATGGTGAACTTTTTCAGTCAATAGATTCAAGTCTTTGGTTAGACAGGTTGCTGACTAATGAGTGTGCAAAGATGGGGATAGCCAGAATGCTCAAATGCATAAGGCTTCAAAGTGATCTTACAGTGACAAAACCAGCTACTCTGTATAGCAGAGTGATTTTCCTGTTGGCTGGGGGCAGCTTCAGGTTTGGTTCTCAGGTACGAAGCTCTAAAGTATCCCTGATCTCTCTCCTGATCTCTCTGTGTGGAGAGTTCACTTTATGCTGTGCACTGAACAGATTTGAAATCACTTATTTAAAGAGACACTTCGAGCCCTCCACGGGGACCTGTAAACAGGTTCAGGTAGGTTTTCAGGCTGTTCATTCATGCAGAAGTTCAGTTTGAGTTCTGTGAAATGTGCTAAATCACTGCTGTTCTGTTAAAATCCTTCAAATAGTTCATTATATTATGCTTTGGGATTTTAAATCCTGCTGTGACTCAAACTGATCTTACAGTGAATTCCTGTGAAAACACCGGGCAGCATTTTTACTTTATGGTACTTACATTAACTGATGGTCCTACACCAGTAAACAAGTACATCAGGCCAATGACGAGGTTCCTGCCAAGTCCCGAGCTTTTTTCCTTGCAGTTGGTAAAATAAGCGTCTGCTAAAGAAAAGATGGGTTCATATTTGAATGCAAAAATCAGCACAGTTCTTTGGGTGCAATAATTCTCCAAAACCATGTACGAGTCATACCTCGATGTTTTATTTATTTGTTTGTTTTGTTTGTTTGTTTGTTGTTTTTATAAGGAATGTATGAGAAAAAAATGGAAAAGTCCTGTTTTTCAGGCACAGAACGTATCACTTGATCATGTTTGAATCAATCGTAGCGGCTTATCCAATCAGGGTCACATGGTGGACGAAGCGTAGCCCAGCTGCCGCTGTTCTTACCAGTCCATCACAGGGCTAACACAGACACACAACCATGTGTGCGCACATTCACACCTACAGCCAATGCAGAACCACCGTTTAACCCGACTGTTTCAATCATGAACAAAGTGTTTTCCAGTTAACTTGTTACCTGAGTAATATTTAAATAGTGCATGCTTCATCAGGTTAGCTTGCTTTAGTCAGGCTTTAAGGGTATTAGTATGTAGTATGTAGACAACCTTTTTGCCACACATCTTCAACACATATTTTTCTGCAGCTTTTCAGCAGCACTTTGCTGTTTTTTCCCTTTAGTTCACCCCATAAATCAAGTTTATGCATCTGCCCTCTGGCCTCTGTAGTGTTGTTGATTCATCTGGATTGTTCTGGTGTCAGTTTTTGTTTGTTTCATATGGATGCTGTAGATATATTTGCCTGTTCTTGAATTTGATGGAAGCAAATGTAACATTTTTCTTCATACCAAACCACATCCACGAAGCAGAGGAAGCTGCAGCTAGCTAATATCACACCTCAGATTTAGATCTCATCATGCTCTCATAAGCGTAGCCTCTTGTCACAGGTGGCTGCAGTGATACATACAGTGATAAATCATGTCACACCAAGTTCCTATCTGAAACTGGTCACAACAGGGTGAATAAACTGGTCATGAATGCGATATTACTGCAGGTGTAGGCCACAGATTGTCCTGTAACTTTAAAACACAACGTGTACTATTTAATTTTTTTACTGTGGACTTTAAAAACAGACATTTCTGTAGAAGACTGTAAAAACATGGCAACCTTTCTGTCATTTAAATGTTTATCTATTACTTAATGAATTTAGTGTAGCATGACTGGCCATGTGGGAGGTCTTTAGTCCACATTTTCCAAAGACTTCCCGTGGGCTGGGTTCTGGCCCCCAGACCTTATGTTTGACAGCCCTGGTCTTGAAGAACAAATAGCACTAAAGCTGTGGCAGTGCAGTCATGAGAGTTTTTATTGTCTCTCTTTTGTCCTTTTTTAGATGGAAGAAGATGGTGACCTGCCTAAAACTCTTGTGAAGCTAAGGCGGACCCCCTCTGACGCCCCCCGACCTGCCTCAACCCCTCCTGTGATCGCAGCCTCGGCCATTCAAGACGAAGACGACGAGGAGAGGATCATTGCCGAGCTGGAGGTACGTTAGTTTGGATGATTGATTAATAATTCATCTGATTTCTGTTTTTTTTTATGTTGTCTCTGTGTGATAACATGTTTTTCATACAACAACAAAGATATTTCAGAAAATGCCTGTAAACGATTGTAATAAAGTGTACAGCAGCCCAGCAAAGGCCACCCCCACCCCTCCCTGCTGCTCGGGCAGAAAGGTAAATTAAAAACCTCCACCTGCTGTCTCTCTCTCTACCACACCTGTGGACTGCTTCTACTTCTACTGATCCCCCTTTGATTTACTCCTTCCACGTTTTTAATGACTAATACAAAGAGTCAACACCTTTTTTCAGGGTTGAAGTGAAAAAGTGAAAGTAAAAAAAAAAGTAACTTGGTGGTGTTCTGACCTTGATTCGAGTGTTTCTACATTCAGATCCTTTCATATGCGCTCACCTGTTCAGGCTCACACTGAGAGGCTCCTGTTAGAGAAGAAAAACACTCCAAGGAAACTGTTAGCTGGTTGTTTGAAGACCATGACAGGAAAACCCGGTGATGCATTTCTGTCTAATTATATCGATTTAATTTAAAAACAATGACTGGGTCTACAGGAGTGTGAGGGAGAGAATTGTGGTATTGTGTGAAAGTCTTCTGTTTTTATATTTTGCTTCTGAGGAGTCAGAATTTCTTTTATTTTTTAAAGTGGTTTTGAACAACAGTTCTTCAGGCAAGATCATTTATCCAAAGACGCCAACAAAGTAGTCTAAATGGAAAAGTCGAAGAAATTCAGTAATTTCTGTGAGGAAGGGTAGACTAACCGGTCACATGACTTTTGCCACATCTTACCTGCTGCACGCAGTACTGTGAACGTCCATGGTCAGTTAGTCAGCAGTCAGAGGTGGCCATAATCTGCTGTTGTCTGCTGCATGTATGAATGACTGAGAGTCAAAATTTCATAACTGGGGAAGAGGATGACCGCTTTTAACAGAAGAATGTAAAAAAAAATGTCTTAAAATGTATTAAAGTTGTTACGTTAGCGACACTTAGTGTGAACCAAGTTCTTTGTTTGAATTTGTCTAAGCTAATTAAAGTGTATATTATATAAAGCATGCTCGTTAGCTTATTTTTCTGGATCGTGCCAGCAGTTAGTCCTATGTGGCATCAAAAGACATTGAAAAATATTAAAAATCTAAACAGGATATTCTGGGAGAATGTCCACAAAAATCAGAGCTTACGCGCTTTCCAATAACACATTTATATTAAAAATGTAGGCAGATGGTGGAATATGAAAATAAGGTGGCTGTACTCTTCTACTCTTTCTAACCCTGTAAATGCTTCCTCTCCTCTTGCTGACTTCCCAGTCTTGCATATTGTGATGTTTGTTCATAAAGCCTGCATTAAGTCTCGGTTAGCCAGGGCTGCAGCTCCGTGTAACTGACGGCGTGATGCGCAGTGAGTCAGCACGGATCGAAGCAGACGATGTATTTAGTTTTGCGAGTTCTCCTCTTGACAGCCCTGGTGGCACGGTGAGCTGAGAAAAGAGGTCTTGTTTTTGTTGGAATTATCGCACAACGCCACAAAGCAGGTAGCTGTCAAAATAAAGGGCGGTGAGACATGGAGGCAGGGAGGGCGAGGGAGGGGATTTCAGGTTCAGAGCCGCAGACAGAATCGTTTCTCTGAAACAATCTATTTTCTCACATGCAGGTGCTTTAAATCCACATCCCGCCTTTGTTCGCTGAAGGCGTTCAGAGCAGCGTGGCATCTTTAAAGTCTCTTGCCAACAGTGATTAATGTCAGCAAAAAAGAAATGGTCTCCTTCTAATATCGGGCATTAAATCTGTGCTTCCCTGTGCTGGAACATTTTCATTCGATTTAGGTTAAAGTTTGAAACACACAAGCAGAAGCTGGAACACGCTTCTGTACAACTTGACAAAATACTTATTGTGAGGGATGAGTCTCATAAACGAGAAAGGTTTGCGCACCGCTCAGCTCCAGGTAATAATTTAATCCTTCAACCATCTCAGTCCATTGGATCTTTTTCAGGTAATTTGTCTGGACACATTTATATAAATGTTATAAGGATGAAATTATTACTTGGAGCTGAATAATTTGCAGACCTTCCCATTTTTTTGCAGCATTTTTTCTTGGTCTGTTTGCCTGGATGTCTGTACCTGTGCTTTTTTTCCCTTAAAAAAAAGAAAATCCACAGACAGCCATTATGCAACCGTTTGTCACAGCACTGTAATGGATGTAAATCCAGTTAGGAACCAGTATTTTTTATTCTTTTTTTTACTTTAATTTAAGCTCAGTCGGGATCATTTTATTCCAAAGATTTTCTTCTGCAGTAAGTTATATGTGGCGGTATAAAGACTTCACCACCCTTCAGTGTGCACGCGTGGAAAGCTGGAGGCAGGATGTGCAGAACAGAGCAGACATCAGTGACAGCAGATGTGACGTTAATGAAAAGATTAAAAAGTCAGGCTGAAGGAGCTTAAATAGCGGGGATGTGTATCAGCTGAGCCGTCATCTGATCAGCTTACAGTATGCACAATTTATGTTTTACAAAAGTCATGGGATACAAAAACAATCTTAAAAAAGCACAAAGACCAAGTGGGCATACACTTACCAGCCACTTTATTAAGTACACCCTGCTAGTACCTAGTTAGACTCCCTTGTTCCGTTAATTCTTTGTGGTGTGGACTGACATGACACGTATGGATTAGAGTGATCAAATATTATAGGCAGTTTTTGTTTGACCCTTGGCTGCTCCTCAACAATCCAAATTAAAATGATGGTGCTCTCTCTCTCTCTCTCTCTCTCTCTCTCTCTCTCTCTCTCTCTCTCGGCTCCCACAGAATAGCAGTAACTCTCCCGGCCCGATGAAGGGTCCCACCGTCGCCGCCCGACTCAAACACCTCCAACAAGGCAGCCTGGAGAGGCCCAAAACCCGCAAGCAAAAAGAGGATATCCCCAAAGTCCAGGGCCAGCAGCAGGTATTCCACTTCTAAAACCTCCACCTCTGATGCTTCGTCTGCCTCTGCCTCTCCTCTCTGCTGTCACTTCAGAGGAAGTCCCTCCTGCCTGGTGACTTCTGCGAGAGGAGGAAAACTGTGTAGGCCTGACCAGCAGACAACATGAGCTCAAACAGAAATCAGTGGGGGAGCTATCTACAGAAACCTTGGTTTTTTACCAGTTCTTGATGTGTGTTTTGAGTTAATGGATCTAACCTAGCTTGCTTAGAGATCAAGTTTTTGTCGTACGAGTATGTCGATGTTTTGATTTCCCGAGGAAGGTCTTGATGCTTGTGACTGACTAAACTAGCTTTATTATGATAGATCTATTCAGATACATCCTCTGCCTCCATTGTGTGAAATAAGCTTCAGTAATGCCACGGAATGACTTCATTTCTCAGAATCACAGAGATGATATTTCACCCTGATCCAGCCATGTTTTCTCTCTCTGAATCCTCCTCATCTCTCAGTCTGCTCATTCAGTAATTACCACATGCTGCTCTTTTTGTATTACCCATCATTTAGACCTCAAGGTTTAGCAAGCAGGGCTGCAGCAGCCGCTGCACAACCTGAAGGGTTCGTATTCCAGCCGTGAGGCCAGTCCATTAAGCCAGCTTATTTGCCTTTTTACAGCTTGATTCATTTCGCAAGACGTCAAGAGCGAAGTACAAGGTCAGCTGCAGATGGT
Source organism: Pterophyllum scalare (assembly GCA_024447675.2). Lineage (NCBI taxonomy): Eukaryota > Metazoa > Chordata > Actinopteri > Cichliformes > Cichlidae > Pterophyllum > Pterophyllum scalare. The sequence continues at coordinate 11,097 of JAMQGT020002009.1, forward strand.
GTGTAGGTTTCAGTTTAATGTCTGCAGTGAGAAGAATTAAAATAGCGAAAAGAGAGAGGAGCGGTGATATAACAATAAAGACGAATAGAAGCAAAGAATGGAAGCGAGCACTGCATCCTCAAATGTGAATAGAAAATATTTACTGATAATAAAGATGAATGAGAAGCAGAGTGAGCCAGGAGGCTGCGGGGGCAGCTCCCATACCCAGCAGATCCCCAAAGAAAGCCCCCCCACCCCACCCCCCAGGAAGCAGTGATTGAGTGTGGTGCACATCTTAGAGGTTGTAGCAGCTGTAGAAGCGACCCATGACTTTGATTAGGTGCTGAGGGATTCCTTTGCTGAAAGCGGGTGTGGTTGTTCCACTATTGATGGAGTGAGCAGGTCAGAAAAGAAACCTCAGTAAATTCCACACAATGTGAGGACTTGACTTGGGGGGGGTCAGATAATCAGATGGCGCCACGGCAGGACTCTGATAAAGGGCTGTGTGGTGGGGCAAGTAGGCAGTTATAGATGTGTGACAGGAAGTGGTTGGCCTGTCGTCCTGCTAGTGATCTTTAGATGCATTATCTCCAATATGAAATTCCTGCTGAACTCACGGCACTGAAATAATGTAAATTTAGTTCACGTGTTTGACCTTTAACAGAAGGACAGTTTCTGAAAAACATCATATCCAGTTTTCCAAGAGTTATTTTCAACAATTATTTTTACATCTAAAAAATTCAAGTTAAGGTTACAAAACTGATTTAAATTAGACACCCAAACTCAGTCAGAATGAACCATCAGGTTTATCAGGTGAACTTGTGTCTGTGGATTGGGTGTGAAAGATGGACATGCAGTCACCCATCGGTTAGTGAAATCTCGTTTTGAAGTCTTGAGCAGAGTGTTTTCGCTGTTGGCATCTTGGTGTTTTGAAAGCGGATATGAGGAGGAAGGTTTGGATCTGACTGAGAAATCTAGGAAGACTGAATGCTCATTGGCTAATGACTCATTAACCAATGAGCACACCCTGGATGATCCTCCTTTTTGACTCTAATGATAATTTACAAAATTACCTTCATGTTTAATTCAATGAACCTGAAACGAGTGGCTCAGGTGACTTC
>JAMQGT020002010.1:0-34126 GCA_024447675.2 Pterophyllum scalare
ATGTAAGGTTCAAAGAGTGGCATTTTGTCTGACTGCAATGCAATCCTGCTAAGTCAGGAAAATCATAATTTTACATTTGAAAACAAATAATGGGTTAAATAATAAGCCACTTTAGATTTCCTCGAAATTTATTATATTGAAAAATTGTTGAGACTTACAAAAGAAAATATTAAATAATCATCTGATTAAAGTATTTGTGGATGCCTACATTGCAAATAATAACCATAAAACAATTTCAAGACTCTACAAAAGGTCTCTGCCAATCAAAATAGATTGCCAAGTGAAACAAAAATGGGGAAAAGAGGCAATCTAGTATATGAACTGGATGGATATTACCTGTGAGGTACAATGAAAACCTTCAACTCTATGAAATGGAGGCACCTTTGTGAAGAACGTGGTCAGGTTTTTCAAAACTCCAATCCAAGGAAAGCATTTGACTAAATCAGCAACCTGTTGGAGGCAATGACAGAAGAAGAGTCATCACCATATTTTTGGACATCGATTGTACTATTTTGGAGTGAAGTCCATAAAATTTTTAAAAAGGTAGTTCGGATGGACATACCATTTCAGCTGAAATCAATGTATGCAGGATTACTACTTGGATAATGTGACATATAATCAAGATTTGTTTCAGTTTTTGAGTGCGGCAGCCAGAAAAGCCATTACTAGGAAACTGGTCAGCCCCCAACACGAACACTAAACAAGTGGTGTGATATCATATATGATATTCAACTGAGAGAGAATAACATTTAATATCAGACAACAAGCAGTGGAAATTAGCTTTCTCCAAATGTTGACTGGCCTCACCCTTAGAGATAGGGGGAAGTGGGTCACAGAGTGGAGCCTCTACTCCTCAACAGCCAGTTGAGGTGGCTTGTGCATCTGATTAGGATACGTCCTGGGTGCCTACTGGGTGAGATGTTCCAGGCATATCCGACTGGGAGGAGGCCCCTGGGCAGACCCAAGAAATGCTGGAGAGATTATATCTCTCAGTTGTCCTGGGTATTCAGTTATTTTGTTGTGCCATACTAACACATAAAAATGAAAAGTTCTCAACATTAGAATATTATGAATCTTGACTCATGACTCAGCTAGTGATGACACACCTTAGTCAATTGGTGGCATGCTGCTCTTTAACGTCACATTTTTGTATCACCTCGGATCTCTTGGAACCCCAGCTGACTGGGTACTAAAGAAATACCTGATACCAGGACCTAATGGAAAACCTACAAACTGTGCTGGATCGAGTCGGGTCGCGCTGGGTAGGTACTAGTGGAAATGTGGCATTAGTAAAAGAAAAGCAGAAGTAATGGTCCTCTTTAGATTCTTTATAGGCAGGAATTAGATCTATATATTACACATAATAATCACACTGCAGCCAGGTCATGCTAAATTATACACTTTCTGTTATTAGATAATTTTTAGAATCATTTAAATTTATATTTTAAATGTATAAAAACTGATCATGATTTGAGTGGAAGAAGCAAAAGTAATAATTTTTTTTCTGTAATATCAAATGGGCAATGCAATATCAGGGAACCAATATAGCAACATGTTTAATAAACATAAACAATTATAGGAGTGTATGTGGGGAGATTTTTTGCTCCTAAGGGAAAGGCTTCCAATCAGACTTTCAGTTAAGATGTAATATCTATGATCAGGTTAAACAGCAAGCAGGAGCTTCATATTCTGTAACTGTAACCAAATTGTTATTGTTGTTGGTGGTGGTGTGTGTGTATTTGCAGGTGTTTGTGCAAAGAAGATACTTACACATTTTCAAATAATTCCACATAAACTTCCACAGCATGTCTTTTGTCCTGTCTCCCTCACCTCAGCCCCAACTGCTTGTGGCAGATGACTGCTCCTCCCTGAGCCTGGTTCTGTTGGAGGTTTTTTCCTGTTAAAAGGGAGTTTTTCCTTCCTACTATTGCCATGTGCTTGTTCATATGGGGTTTCTTTTTTTGAAATTCTTTATTTTCAAGGTTTTGTTAGTGCAAAAAAAAAAAAGTTAAACGTAACATTTAACCCAGGGAGTATTCCCTTGATGTACATCAGTATATATACAAAAATGAAAATGCAACACAATCACCATTTACATCAGATTTAAATAAAATCTTCCCTTATTGTTGTGATAAACTCAATCCACTTACTCCATTTTTTTCTTAAAATTTGTCTTGTTGTAGTCTGATATTAAATGTTATTCTCTCTAGCTTGAAGATATCATATATGATATCACACCACTTGTTTAGTGTTGGTGTTTGGGGGCTGAGCCATTTCCTAGTAATGGCTTTTCTGGCTGCCGCACTCAAAATTTGAAACAAATATTTGATTTTATATGTCACATTATCACCAAGTAGTAATCCTAGATACATTGATTTCAGCTGAAATGGTATGTCCATGCGGAACACCTTTTTAAAAATTTTATGGACTTCACTCCAAAATGGTACAATCAAACGGCATGTCCAAAATATGTGGTAATGGTTTGCTTCTTGTCCTCTGCATTGCCTCCAACAGGTTGCTGATTTAGTCAAATGTTTTCCTTGGATTGGAGTTTTGAAAAACCTGACCACGTTCTTCCAGCAAAATTCCCTCCATTTCATAGAGTTGAAGGTTTTCCATTGTACCTCACAGGATTGATGTCCATTCCAGTTCAGATATTGCTAAATTGCCCTCTTTTTCCCATTTTTGTTTCACTTGGCACAATGTTCCTTTTGATTGGCAGAGACCTTTGTAGAGTCTTGAAATTGTTTTATGGTTATTATTTGCAATGTAGGCATCCACAAATACTTTAATCAGATGATTATTTTCATATTTTTCTTTTGTATTCTTCAACAATTTTTCAATATAGTTTCAAATTTGGAGAAATCTAAAGAAGTCACTATTATTTAACCCATAGTTTGTTTTCAGTGTTTGAAAGTTGTTCATTTTCCCTTGACTTAGCAGGGTACAATATGCAGTCAGACCTCGCGAAGCCCACTCTTTGAACCTTACATCCAACCTGTTGGGGGTGAAGTCTTTATCATATCCACACCATCTCAAAAGTCCTACCACGTCATTTAAATTGTTATATTGTACTATGTACTATATTGTTCCATAATTTAAGAGATTAAGCTATAAATGGATTTTCAATTTTCTATTCTGTCCAATCTAATCTTTTCACCAATCATATGGGATTTCTTTGACTGTTGAGATTTCTCTGTAATTATTGTAGGGTCTTTACCTTACAATATTATGCGCCTTGAGGCGACTGTTTGTTGTGATTTGGCACTATATAAATAAAGCTGAATTGAATTGAATTGATTAGACAGATAGTTGCATACAATTATAGTTACATTATAGCTTTACTGAGCTAGAGCTGTCACTCTGAACACCTGATTCTTTAAAACAATGCTACTAGTGTGAAGTGGCATAGTTCAACCATAGTTTTCATAACTGAGTAGTTATTTCTGCCAAAACCTAACCAGCAGATGAAAGAGAAGTAAAAAACCATTGAGAATGCAACCATACTGTAAGTTGGAAGAAAGCTAAATCAAATGCAAAACACAAAAGTCCAAAAGGGACACAAATGATGGTTGCTGCCATCCCTAAAGTCTCTTTAAGCAGACTTTTTAGATCTCTAAAATGGGGCTGTCATCTCTGCCAATATTGCTATGACCAGTGTATCAAGGCACCAATGCCAAAAGACAACTTGTACATAACAGTGGGATGCAGGAAGCATCTGTGACATCCAGGAACAAGAACATTTCACACTGAAAGCCTTGCAGATGTTTTCATTATTACTTCCATTCAAACATCTTTGTTTTTTGATGCATTTTGGGGGAAATCAAGATCTGAAGATCACTCTGTCTCTCTTTATTACCTTATCACATTGATCCATTACATCATATTTGTTTTAACTATGCAAAAACCAGCATGTGATTTTTTTTTTTAACTAAAGGTTATATGTTATAATATTATTTAGCTGGATGCACTGATGTTTGTTTTCTTCTCTACTGATGGCCTGGTCAGCATGCTGGTTAATATGGCAACTGTGTCTCAGGAGGTGGAGTTGGTCATCTTGGAAAGTTAGTGGTTCGAGCCTGACTCCTCCAGTTTATATGCCCAAATGTTCTTGAGTAAGATACTGAACCCCAAATTGCCCCTGATGTGTTTGTATGAGTGCAAGGTGGGTAAAAAAATTGCTTAAAGGCATAGAATAAAGTGCTGTGCTTCACCAGTCCATTTAGTTTGTGTCATCTAAGTAACACTGGTTTTACATGCAAATCTAAAAAGGTAATTGTATGTGAAGAGTATAGAAGAGTTGAGCAGACAACTGTTAATAGACATGGAGCTACAGATGCAGACAGAAATACTTTAGGGAAGATTTTTACAGCAGTGAATATACAGACATTACAGTTTGTCAGAGAAATCTTCTAATTTATTCAAATATTATGATAATTTTGGTTTCACCGAAGCAACAGTGAAACTATTGCCTCATTAATACAGAGAAAAATATTCACAGAAATGTGTTCATTTCACAGTATGAACTCTCCACAGCACCTAATGTGTTAAAGATAACAGAGGAAATGGAAACCAGTACACTCGCAACCACTATCAGATCAAGAGGAAAATATGAAAGAACACATGTACCCAAATCTGTAATTGACTGAGCAGAGCCGAGTGCTGCAGAGTGGAGTGCAGGGACTTGTATGATCAAATGGGGGTCTAAATATAGGATGCTGCTGCATGATTTCCTCTGCTAGAACTGGGATCACCCAGCTGAGAAAGCAAGGGGAACGATAGAGAAAGGAAAAGAAGTTAGGGCCACGTATTACAAGATAGAGAGAGAGAGATGTAAGCTCAGTCACATGGCTCTGCAGCCATCCATTACAACACAGGGGAGTGCCAGCAGCACAGTAATCTCTGAGGATCTGTCTGTTAATGCTGGGCAGTGAACAATCTGTCTATCATCTCACCATGCTATGAGTTGTAGTAATCAGTATCATCGGCAGGTCTGTCAGAATGAAATCTCACATAATCCTGACCAGATTTAATTCTGATTTTTGGCAGCTGAGGACAATTTTCTGCTAAACAGCATGTCTTTAAGTATTTTTTTTTTTACAATAATGCCATCCACTGTTAACTAATATGTTTCTCATTTTGTAGATAAACAGAAGAATTAAAAGTCCCTTTACAGCTACAATATAGCTAATTCACAGCAATTTAGTGTGGTTGATTTCCTTTGCATCCATTTTAAAAAAAAAAACCCAAAAAAACCCTGTTAGTAGTTTGTAGTCACTCGTGTGTCAAGTATTCATCTTTAATGCTAGAAACCCTTTTTTGTACCAGCTTTGCAATGCAGTTTCATAAGAAATCAAAGCTCTGATGCAATCAGGCACCAGTCAACTGTAATCAAAATTAAAATCTTCACAAATCAATACATGTTGTGTAATTCATGACCCATGTGAAAACAGCTGAAGTTAAGAAGCTAAAACCACACAGAATTGGATAGATTAACACAAATAATTTATGTAATAGAACAAACTTTATAAAAACAATTGTGTGCCTGTGGTACTTTTTTGAAATTATAGCCCTTTACACACCGTAAATTCCGTGCCAATGCTTCGTGTGTTAGAAATATTTTTCAGACTCACCTGTTTTTAATGCAGCTGTTCACAGTGACAGCGTCATTTCACAGGACGAATTTGCGGCATTAATTTTTTCGGATCAAGTTTGATTTTTCTGGCTTTCGCAAGCAAACAAACAGATCTGACCAATCAGATCGTGCACCGATACACTGAATATACAGTGATGTGGGAACAGTAAAATCATAGTATTTTACCTCAGACACACAGCTACATGCTGCTCTGGGTCAGTCAGCTCTCTGAAATTATTCTCTGCCTCCTCAGATGTGATCACAACTCTGCCAGCAAGAGCTCAAACTGTCCCACTGATATCATGAAATATGCGCGAAAGCAGCCGTAATGCAGCTTCAACTTTGGGATAAAAACATGAAACTCTCCCTGCTGCAGCTTTCTCATGAGAGCTGGATGGACCCAGAATCTCTGTTTCTTCCTTCTCTTGTTTAGAAACATCAGGTCCTCATTACATCATCGCTTGATGTTGACTTCATTTTTTTCACAGTGCGTTTTATGAGGACAATTTATTCGCAAAAATGCAATTTTGGAACACTCCTCTTTACAATGTTCTTTCAGCTCACTGAGGTTTGAGTGCAATCATTAAGCACAGCTCTCTTCCTGGCACAGCATTTCAGGTTGAGGGCTAGCCTTTGACTGGGCCATTGTAACACTTTGATTCCTTTTCAGCCATTCTGTTGTAGATTTGCTGCTGTGCGTGGGATCATTGTCCTGTTGCATGATCCAGTTTCAGCCAAGCTTTAGCTGTCAGACAGATGGCCTCACATTTGACTCTAGAATACTCTGGTACTCAGAGGATATAGACTCAATGACTGCAAGGTGCCCAGGTCCTGTATAACAAGCCCAAATCATCACACCTCCACCGCCGTGTTTGAGTGTTGGTTTGAAGTGTTTGTTCTGTGTTTAGTTTTGGCCAAATGCGATATTGTGCATTGTGGCCAAACATCTCCACTTTGGTCTTCTCTGTCCAAAGGACATGGTTCCAGAAGTCTGTAATTTGTTCAGATGCAACTCTGCAAACCTGTGCTGCCATGCTTTTTTTTTTTTTTTTTTTTTTTTTAGAAAGAAGAGGCTATCTCCTGGCAACCTTTGCAAACACAACATACTTGTTCAGTCTTTATCTGATTGCACTGCCATAAAATTAATCGTTTAACATGTTCTGAGATGTAGCTCCTGGGTTGTATTGCAGTCAGATATTGGGGTGGATTTGTCAGGACATCCACTCCTATGAAGATTGGCCACTATCTTGAATGTTTTCCATGATGCACTTAAAAATGCATGGACATGACCTTTTAACCCTTTCCAGATTGATGAACTCTAAGCTCACTGCTGACATGCTTCCTACTTAGCATTGTGCCAACACCCACCTGAACGCTCCAGATCAGCAAACTGCTAAAATGTCTGCTTTTATAGAGGTGGTTACACTTGCTGATTACCAGTTAATGACGTGAATTTGATTAGCATTGTCTGGCTGCTACTTACCCTCCCGATTCCTGTGGAAGCAGTAAGGATATTAGTTCTACCGCCTTAGTTTTTCTTAAATAATTAATGAATGAAAATAAATGATAAAATAAAATCTTGTGTTGTTGTTCACCTGATGTTGTATTTACCTAATTTTAAGACCTGCTGGGGACCAGATGAGTTTTTTTTTTATTAAGTCCTGATATGTAAAACCTTAGAATTGAACGAGGGTGTATTTCCTTTTTAACCATGACTGTACACTAATTTCTCTCTTTTTTTCTTTTATGAAAAAGATGGGGGATTTTAAGTGACAATTTTCAGTATGATGAACAGAAGTACTTAGAAAAAGTAGTACATTCTCTTGGTGTACTGTAAAAATAAGATCAGGTACAAGTAAAATGTACTACTTTCTAAACTCTACCTAAGAAAAGTGCATAAGAATTAAATAAGCCTTTATATTATGAGCAAATTAATTTTTAATTTTAAAGAAACTTTTCTGCCCTTCAAGTAATGAGCTATGCTGTATATTATTTCATTTATTACCTTCTTTTTCACACCTGTCTCTGGTTTAGCCTTGTAATAAGACTGTGACCTGTTCAGGGTTTACTCTGCCTTTTGCCATATAGTATATCACATTATATATTTTACTGCTTATAAATCATATATATCTGAAACACAAGAGGCCCCACAAACAGTACACATCTTTCTGTTCACATAAATTGTTAATTTAGTATTTTAGTATTTAATAATCTTCAACAGTGTGCTGCAAGGGAGAACAAGAAAGTATAAATAAGCATATTTAAGCTTATTTATAATTAATATACATTAAATATCAGCAGTTGTACTTTAAAGCTATTTGGGCAGCATGGTGGTATCATGGTTAGCATTGTGGCCTCACAGCATGAATGTCCTGGGTCCAAATCCACCAAATGGCTGGAGCATTTCTGTGTCTGTGTGGGTTTTCTCTGGGTACCCCAGTTTCCTCCCACAGTCCAAAGACATGCATTTAGTGGGGTTAGGTTAATTGGTGGTTCTAATTTGCCCATAGGTGTGAATGTGAGTGTGAATGATTGTCTCTCTGTGACAGGCTAGCAACTTGTCCAGGGTGTACCCTACCCTAATGGTAGGTGGTCTACAGGCTCTGTGACCCTGACAAGGATGAGCAATAAGTAATTTAATTACTTTCCACTTGTAAAAACAAAATAGCAATATTGTGGAGAGGAAAACCAGTTAAAATGAACTCAACTCATGGTCTTACAGATACAAGAAGCCCTGTCAGTATATATTTCTAAAGCAGAAGTCTTAATTTTTATAGGCTGTGAGTGACATCCTGTGGCCCGCTGTGGATTCCAGCCTGTTAAACCACCAACAGGAGGCAGTGTGACTAACCAAGTCCTTTCTTCTCCAGCCGCCTCCCTCTCTTGCCTACACTTATTATTTTTTCTGCTCGCGCAGGTCCTCTTTCTCTTCCGGTTGTCGTCTGTTCGTGTGGCAGGTATCTATTTTACCCACCTCAGTGAATCCGTAAAAATCTTCATCAATCTGTGTATATTTCACATGTCCGCAAAGAAACAGACACCGATTTAGATGGAGCGCTTTGTTAATGACAGATCCATGGCAGTATTGTTTAGATGGGATCCTAAATAAAAGCAGAAAATGACGATTTAAGCGTGCTAACGTTCTGTGTAGCACAGTTGCAGCTTCACACAGCTTCCGACCACCAGGCAGTCCTTCCAGACGCAACCGCACAGTTATTTTACTTAGACTTTTTAATTTTATCTCTAATTTTACATTGTAAGCCTGTAGCTATCTTTTTCTTCTTTTTTTTTACGACGCACAGAGCTGTTTGTAATGAATGAAGCATCCTCACCCACCGGTTGCTAATCTATTCCTCAGCTAGCGGTCATGCTAAATACAAATGGACGTCTGATGCTGATTTCTCCCTCTCCTCCTTTCCTTGTAGATTAACCAGCGTTGAAATGGCCAAGTCTAAGAACCACACAACCCACAACCAGTGTAAGTAAATGTTAAAGTCTCAGGAAGCTGTTCCTTTCAGGAGCTGTGTATTTATTGCGTTAGCTTTAAGTCTTATTTGTAAGAATAGTCTAGCTGCAGTATGTTAATTTCGTTTCTTCTTGTTTAAACAGCTCGTAAACACCACAGGAATGGCATCAAGAAGCCCAGATCACACCGATACGAGTCTCTGAAGGGGGTGCGTACTGTTAGTTACTGTATATTTGCACTTTTACAGGAAGCCAGCTTTGTTTGTAAAAGTGGGCAGGCAGAACATTTTTACATGCTTTGTAGCTTAAAACCATACACACACGTGTGTATGGTTTTATATTTAGTGTGAAATTGAAGTGGGTAGGGGCGGGTGATACAGCCTCAAAATTACATGAGCATTTCTAGTATGAAAAATTTACTGAGACACATTTTGAATGGATGCATGGACAGTTTTTGGTGCTTGCAGGCAACAGCGTTTACAAGTGGAATAAAATGAAGGTTATTTTGTGAATCTGCTGAAACAAGGTGCCAGCAGCAACATTATTATGCAATAGTAGTGACATAGAAGTCAAATATAAGCAAGCCCAAGTTGGGGTTTTCCCTGGGACTTAAAAGTATAAAGCAACTGTTTAACACTAAAGTTTAACAATAACTTAATCTTGTAAGTGTTCAGGAGCTGCGCAATACTGTCACATACTGAAAAATATTCATGGTTAGCTTTTTAACCAGCTCCTTTAAACCATGTAACCGCATCAGTAATTGCCATCCACCGTTCGAGCTTCCTCTCATATGGAGTGCAGATAGGAGTGAAATTGAGAGCTTTGTTTTCATTTGGGTCGCACATCACCAACTGCTAGTATCTCCTCCTTTATTTTTGCAACATGTTGTTTTCACCTTTAATGGGAACAATTTTGCATATTTTGCAAAGTACTGTATTTTATTGGAGTGTTGAAGTTCCTCCCTTTTTAGGTGCTAAATTGTCATTGCACACCAGGCTCTTGCTCTCTGACAAGTCCGGGCTTATCTCATTTTTGCGGACTAGGGAACTTAAATGTACAGCGTTATAATAGCAGTGATATTGTGATACAACTTTGTTTTAAATAATGTAAAAATTTATACTGGAATATTCACAAACGATATAAGTCACAGCCCTAAAGGTGAGTTGTATGTGCAGCAGGTTAATGGATCTTTGGCATGCTCTTTTCTGGTGTATTAGTGATACAAAAGTCGGATATTGTGTGTGTTTGAGCTTTTTAACTAAAGCGCAGATATGAAAGGCTTATCACTTAAGAGCTTAAACTGTTTAGGTTGGGAAAGAGCATTTATAAATGTATTCATTCATCTCTTTAAATATTTTAAGATAACGCACCCTGGAAACTAAGCTTTTAAGTTAGACATGCAAAGATGAGGGCGTATGTCATCTGAATTTGCATTTATAAATCATTTACATGCCACCCACCCAAACTCATTTATTAATTAGTTTGGTTGCGTGGTGGATTAATGATTAATTTAGAAATCTGCTCCCAATCATGCATAACCACAGCGATATAACATAGACAGGTTTAAAATGAAAAAAAAAAATGGGCTGGCTTGTTAGCATGTTGTAGTCTAATTCTTGTCTGATGAGAAATTATAGACATTTTAGAGAGTATTGCAAAAAAAAACCAACCCTGTAACCCATCTGTCATTAATCAGAATATGCAAGTTAAGGCCCCTGTGCCTGAGTATGTAAGTGTGATCTGCTCATCACTTTTTTGATAATGTTAAGCCTTACTTAATACAAGTTACAGTTCCATTTAGATAGGCATTTTACTTTTAGTAGGTGTTTAATAGGATAGTTTTCAGTGCAGATTTGGAGTTTTCAGACTTGCACAACTTCAGCTGCATGGACATGGAAATGGGAGTGGGGCCTCTTGTTTATTGAATCTCACACAGTGTTGAACTAGTGGACAAATTTAGTAGCCAGTTGTTGTTAAAACTTGAAACTATGAAATGAACTGACAAGCTAAGCTTAAAATTGTCTGGGAAATGTCACTGTACAAACTTCACCTGATTTCAGTCACCCTGCTTTCACCTAGAAATGTTTTCATGCAAACTCTAATGCAGTGTTTATTCTTTTACCTACCACACTCTCGGTAGTATTGCTGCCTTTATGGTCTCAGTTCTTAGTGTTAAGATGATTATTGTTATTGTTGCTGGTTATTGTTGTGATTGCTGGTAATTGTTCAGACTACAAAGGTAGTCAAGCACAGTTGCGTCACATGAAAACATTATGAGCTTCCTGTTCAATGAACCTGCTCAATCTGTTTACTTTGTTGTAGGTGGACCCCAAATTCCTGAGGAATATGCGCTTTGCTAAGAAGCACAACAAGAAGGGCTTGAAGGCAGCACGGAAGGCCGCTGTGGAGAAATAAGCCGCTTCCCCATCACCTCCATGTCTGACAGTCCAGATTCTCATCACAATAAAGCTATGCTTTGTTAACAAACCAACATCTGATTGTACTTTGTTATTGAGGCTCCTGTCTCTGTCTGATCCTATGGAATAAATCACTTTATTAGATGTTCAGGGTTTATTTCATGCCAGCACGTGTCTGTGTAATTCATTCATTAAAACTGAGATTAGTTAGAAAACTGTCTGACTTGAGTTTAAAATATTTTAAATAGCTCATCCTGAGGGACCCCAAGGCGTTCCCAGGTCAGCCGAGAGATTATATCTCTCGGCTGGCCTGGGAACACCCTCTGGATGAGCTGGTGGATGTGGCTGGGGAGAGGTTAGTCTGGGCTTCTCTGTTTAGGCTGCTTCCCCCACAACCCACACTTGGATAAGCAGAAGAAAATCGATAGATGGTAAAAGATAGGTAAAATTTGATTGCTGCACAGCCACATTAGAAATAATATCTCTTTATAGATTTATAAACCATTTGATGGAAGTATCTTCTGAAAGAAAAAAAAATCCAAACTCAGACTTAGTTGTTTTTTGTTTTTTTAAATATATACAGCAATAGACACTATGGGAAAGACTGCCATTCTCAGAGGCTGAGCAACCCTCCTATAAGAAATTTTACAGTGGACTTGTCTGGCCAATGTCCAATCTTTGATTATACAAAAGTAAAAAACATTAGGAATGCAAAGCTTACTTGTCCAAGAAAGAAAAAAAAACAATTATGTTTTATGCGGTTTTCGAAGTTGCTGCATTATGCTTATTGTAGCTTGCAGCAGAAGTACTGGTGGAGTACATGATCTCATCGAATTGACAGTTTGTCTAAATTCAGCTAGGGGGGCAGTTTGAGTTCTAGCATATGTCCTCTGCACCCCAGGCTGAGATGTAAAACAACCTGAACAGAAGCCACGAAAGTAAGATTCTGATGTAAACAGGAATGGGAACACAAGAACTTCACTGAGAAAGTGCGCATGGGTGACAACTAAACTAAATAATAGCATTAAGTGGCATATAATGGACCCAGTTTGCTATGTCTTGATACTGATTCTGCAAGGTTCTGAACAGCATTTTTCTAAACGATATCCTGTTCATTGTTTTGATGATAGTGGGAGAGTCTGTCTCTAACCTCCCATTGATGTTCAGTAAGGCTGAGACCTGGTGCCTCTTGATCTTAATATGTCATTCACAATATTTTCACTCTCTTCACGCATTTGTCTCTTCCACCTTGGAAGAGACAACTCCCATATGGATGGAATTATTTCATCCTACAAAGAATCAGAATAAGTGTAACTAGTTTTCAGTGATGTGTTCAGGTCTTTCATGTAATTTCGTACTCTTTACATAAAAAAAAAAAAATCTGTAGAAGGTAAAGACAACTCAAGCAAATACCAAAAAAAAGATCTATATGAACAAGACAAAATTTAAAGCAAAAACACTGACAAGGCCATTATGCATTTTGGTTGGTGCATCTAGACTTATTTTGCACTTTATCTTCATGAACTATTTGTATCTTATGAAGTGAATTTACTTAAAACACAGCAGAGTTGTCAAAATATCTAAGACTTGTGGCTGATTAAACTAGTAGATTGATACGGTTAATATTGTTTTAAGACACCAAACTAATTATAACTGCATAAATAAATAATCTTAATTAACTCAATTTGAAGATTATGACACGTCTGTGAGGATTTACTTTTATTTTGTTGGTCTCACCGATTTGATTTACGTGTTTTATTTTCAAGAACACCGCGGTTTGCTGTCCGTCAATCGTCACTTCCGCTCACACTCTGACTCCAGCTTGCATCATTTCTCGTGTCTTGCCAGCCGGTTGCAGACAGCATGTGAGTACCTGCAAACTTAGTGATGGTCCCAACGTAAAGATTTAATCACAGTCACGCTCCGATGTACAGGTCGTCAGTATTCGTGAGCGACTGAACGCCGTTTTTAACAAACTTTGCGGTTCCTTCAGCTACAAGCTAACTAACTGAAGCGCTGACCGACTAGCTTAGCCAGCCAGCTAACAACAAGGAGGCGTCATTTCTGTGGGGTGAACTAACTGCTGTGGAAAAGTGATTGATCAGATTTTATTATTACTTTGACCAATGTTTGTGTGATCATATGTTGGAGATGAAATCACATGTAGGTACGCTTGACTTTAGCGGTAAAAATGTAAAACGGGACAGCATGTTCTGTTCATACATTGTTGAGCTCTGACAGTTTTTTTTGACACATCACAGGATCAGTGACAGAGAAATTATAGTTTTTTTTATTATTGTTATTTTTCATTTCTATTCAATTTTTTTTCTCAGTTGATTTTAGTTCCCGTTTGTTTCCCTTGTGGGTTTGCTCATCTCAATTTATTTTGTTTGAAAATGTTTAGTGTTAGTTTAGAAAATTTTATTAGTTTCACTGTTAGATTTAAGCGTTATAATTGCTATTGTATGGAGGGCATATGTTGTGATAACCAATCAGGCAAGCTGGGACTAAAACTAAGAATATTTCGTACATATTTAAATTTTATTCCACTTACTTTCAAGTTTAAACAAAAGTCTAATTTTTGTTTTTATTTTAGTTAACTAAATGTTTTTTCCACATCTAGTTTTAGTTTTACTTTCGTTTTAATGAACTAGATCAATCTGTATTAGTGGGCAGTGAAATAAATTCATCCAACAATGTTGAATTGTTACATGTTGTCTCATATGACGTTAGTTTAACTTAGTTATTTGATCAGAAACTTGTGCAGCCTTGTGAGTCCAAAAGTTTTCAGAATGAAAGCGAGATTTAATTGTTCAGTTGCTTGCAACTGGGTGGTTTAATGGGTGATCTTTTAGCACACACTGTATTTCCCTTCTTTGTTTTTGACTTCTGTGAGTCTGTTGAGTTACATTTTAGCTTTTGTGTCTTCTCAGACATTATGGTGGAGCCGGTTCCTGAGTCCATTAACTTTCCCTTGGAAGAGGAGAAGATCCTGCAGTTTTGGAACAAAAAAGACTGCTTCCAGGAATGCCTCAAACAGTCTAAGAACAGACCCAGGTATATCCAGATTTCTAGCAAAGCATATTTACACACAAGCAGTGAAAACCAAAGATAATACTGGCATTTGGTTAAAGTACCTTTAGCTCAGCTTTTGCTCAGCTCGGGTCTTTGCTGGAAATGTTAGTTAGGACAGTATAAAACACTTTAGTCTGATAATCCATCATATTAACTCATGTAGTAGCACACTTACTAAACAGTTCTTTAAAATGTAATAGTTGTTACAGTGTGGCCTTTATATTTGCTAAGAATTTGAATTTCAGAAAATATTGTGAATAATTTATTAGTGGTTTTGAATAGCAGCAGTAAATGTATTGTATTGCTTTAATGCTGGGTGAGTTTAAGGATTGGTTTTCAAGCATTCTCTCAGCTGTTAGCAGCCAAAAAAAATGCTTGTATTTCCTGATTGTCTAGTTTCACTTGCTCCAGTGTTTACTTTGATGATTTGTGTATGGGTTGTGCATTGTGTGTTTAAAAAAAGAAGAAGAAAAAAAGTTGATATAAATAGTTTAACCTTGAAATCAGTTTGATGGCTTATTGAGCGGTATTGTGGTGTTAAAATCAGAAAGCACAAACATTGGGCATGAACAGTAGTACAAACGTGAACAAAAGGTACCCCTAAAAAAGATTGAAAACAAGTTGACAATACGGATAATACGACTGGTAACCAAAGAGCCCAGAAAAACTTCCAAAGAGATTAGAGGTGAACTCTGAGGTCAAGGTACATCAGTGTCATATCGCAACATCCGTCACTGTTTGAGCCAAAGTGGACTTGATGGAAGGCGACCAAGGAGGACACCACTGTTGAAAGCGAATTCTAAAAGAGCGAGACTGGAATTTGCCAACATGCATATTAAAAAGGCATCCATTCATTCATTCCTTTATTTATACATTGAAAAGCATTTGTGGCTGCCGCAACACCTAATCTGGGGTTTTAAGTGATGGTGAACGTTTATTTAGTTTTGCCAATAAAAAAGTACAACTGATGTGTCTGAATCTCGCCCGGTAGGGTCACCGGAAACCCAGCCATTTTTAGGCCTAGTAAAATAACAGTTCTCATTTCCTTATGAGGTTGGAAGGACATATTTTTATGATCCTGCATGCAGTAATCAACATGTCAGTTACAATTAGCAGAACAGTTGAAATCTTGAACACCTGGAAAAAGATTTGAAAGAAACAGTAAAACAAAATTCACTGTTTCGTCATTTTAACTCCACAAAGCTCTGCGGTGTCAGTTATTGCATATAGACTGATCATACATATTGCCTCTCATATGCTAAGAACGTTCATCATTGTTCAACTTGAAAACATTTTTTTAGTATTCTTTAGTGATGAAAATGTTTGAGGTACAATATCATACAGGAAATACAATCATAACTTACCTGGCATTTTGGGATGGGTAAAATGGGTCTAAGAATTTACTGGATGCATATGTAATAGCTCTTCTGGTTAGTCACTCTACTAACTCAGCTTTCAATATTATTTCCATGGCATATAACATGTAAAAGATTCTACTGCCAGGAGGCTGAGGGGTGGCACTGGCAATCCTCAGTATTTTTAATGATCACTTTTATATTTTTGATACTGTTAACTCTGCTATACTTACATTACTAATTTCTACATTCAATGCATTTTATCACAAGATCTTGATGTTTTGAAAAATGTATTGTTATTTGTGGCACTGTGCTGAACTGGTTTAAGACTTACCTGACTGACAGGTTAGTCTCACCTGACTAACATTGGCTACTACTCTTCAAACACTGCCTCCTTGTGGCATACTTCAGTATTCCATTCTGGGTCCAATTTTCTTGTCACTGTATTTGCTACCACTTGGGTTTATATTTTAAAAATGCATCGTGTTGCGTACCACTTCTAATCTATGCTAATAATACTGAAACATACCTGCCACTCAAACTGTATACCAGCTCTTCTGCAAAATTCCTTAACCTGTTGTTTGGCTGAGGTTAAAACCTTGCTCTCAAAATTTTCTTATCTTTAATGAAAATAACACTGAAATGTTGATTCAGTGATTCATGCTTCTTAGTGGAAGGCAGTTACTCTTTCTATTACTCCTTCATATCTTGGGATCATATCATAAACCTCAGGTATAAATCCATGGTGTTATCTTTGCCGACCCGACCCTGAATAAGAAAATGGATGGGTGGAAGGAGTTGATGGATTTACTTGCTGTGTGCTGTATAAATAAATATATAGCGCACAGCAAGTGTATTTTACCAGTTAATAAAAGTGCTGTTCCAAATGGCAGTATTTAAGATTTACATTTGCTGCTCATCTCCCAAACCAGGTACACCTTCTACGATGGACCTCCTTTTGCCACTGGTCTGCCCCACTATGGTCACATCCTAGCTGGTACCATCAAGGACATTGTTACTCGCTTTGCCCACCAGAGCGGCTTCCATGTGGACCGGCGCTTTGGATGGGACTGTCATGGCCTGCCTGTGGTAAGAATCTGTCATAGCTGTCTTTTCAGTGTTGAAATTTAATGTTACAGTATGGTCTGTTAAGATTTACAAGTTTGTGCTTTGGTTAGCTGTATGTGTCATATCCAATGTGTTTTATGCAGGAGTATGAGATTGATAAGACTTTGGGGATCAAAGGCCCGGAAGATGTGGCCAAGATGGGCATTGACGAGTATAACAAGCAGTGCCGAAGCATTGTCATGAGATACGCCAGTGAGTGGGAGGTGAGTCCAGTTTGTCTGGCTAAGAACGGAACATGGAACTAGGGCTGCAACAATTCATAGAGTAACTTGAATAAGTTGAGTATAAAAAAGTCTTAAATGCAACTGTCACCATGTAAATAGTTTAATGTGGAGCTAGACTCTGTCTACACTCACACACGGCAAAGAGACATTTGTCATTGTAATTTGGTCTTTTGATTTTTATGTGTATGTTTCTAATCATATCTAGTCTTCAGTGAGGCGAATGGGTCGATGGATTGACTTCAAGAATGACTACAAGACTCTTTACCCATGGTTCATGGAGACTGTCTGGTATGTATGTAAAAAGAGGGGGAAAAGCATATTTTATGTAGACTTGGTTTTAGTCCGAGACATATTATCACTATTCTGCTTTATTACAAGGAGTTTACCGAGGGAGGCAAATTAGCACTCAATGATTACATTTAGTGAGACTTGACCAGTGTGTTGTAGGGTTCAGAAAATAGTGGCAAACTTTTAATCTGTCTGAGTAACATTAATACCTGTATTTTTACAGACAGAAGTAACAAAATCCAGTACTGTGGAAAAGTCTTGAGCCACCCATGATTTCTTTGTTTTGCTAGGAAAATGTGAAATAAGTACAGTGATTTATTGAAATGTGCAAACATACATGGGAATACCGGATATAAGGCAAAAACTGAGTTTTTACAATTCTAATGAGCTTAAATGACAATCACCTTTATTTTTCAACACAACCTGAACTCTCTTAGGCAAGCTCATTTGTAATTTCTTGAAAATTTTTTTCATCCTTTAAGTTAGGTGCCTTTTTATGCTTGAGTGATTAATGGGTCAACGTTAAGTAGCTTAAGGAACAAACAAACAAACAAAAAAATCCTCTGAAAATGGTCTGGTACAAGGACTAGACTAAAAATGAGCGGGGGAAGCAGCCAATGTCCAAAGAAAAACTTTGACAGATGTCCAGAAAGCCTGAAAAACTGTTGCTCAAGACCACTTAAGAAATGTACATAATGTCTGGCTCTTTGGAAGCAAAACAGAAAGAAATGAGGGGTGGCTCAATACTTTTGCACAGCACTGTATATGAAAGTTATTTAAGAATTATAAAGGTCTCTGTGTATCCACTGAAACACTGCAAACTACTCTACTCAATGTGAAAAGTAATTTTCCTGCCATCCATGGCTTGTGTTAGGCAATTGTTTTCCTCCCTTAGTTGCTCAATGGTAAGATTTGCTCTGTAACATTTAAATTTAGGGCCAGAAATATGCTCTGCTCTAAACATTTGGGTCAATGAACAGAACAGTGCGTAGCAAAAACTTTGACACTGCACTCACAGCATTTAGCTATCCACGAGAGTCAGGTTAATAAAATAGAAAACATTTTGTGTTTTTTACTTTGCACAATCACAGTTTTGCATGTGAACAAAAAAAAAGTGGAAGTTCCAACCTAATGTCCTCTCATGCAATGCTTGTGCACTGCCAGATATTAAAAAACTTGCACTCTGGTGATGTTAAATGATGCAGTTAATGCAAAATATATCAGTGGATTGTATGATGGATCTGTGAGAGCACATAAAATAGTCTTCAACTTAGTTTTCGCTCTTTTTGCTAAACATTGGTCAGTGACCTTACTCTTCTCATAAATGTCATACTTGATGCATGCTATGAGATAAATTAATCTAAAAGATTTTAACTTTAACAGAGAGAGAAAACCAACATTTTTTATGCATTATTTTCTGAAAAGGTTGTAATTTAATTGACTACAGTCATTGCTGGAAACTTGCTTGGAGTTGATCTTACCTTGTTTATTTTAAAATGTTTTCTTTAATTCTTCAGGTGGGTTTTCAAACAGCTGTATGACAAAGGTCTGGTGTACCGAGGTGTCAAAGTCATGCCTTTCTCCACTGCCTGCAACACCCCCCTGTCCAACTTTGAGTCCCATCAGAACTACAAGGTAAAATATAACTAAATATAACCTCTTTACACCTTTCCTGGTGTAATGTAACACTGCTAAGGTCACTATTATTTATTACAAATAAATAAGCAATGACTAAGTGCAAATACTGCGTTGTTATTGTGTTATTGTTAAAACAAAATTGACCGTGTTCCGATGCTCAATTTTTGTCTCCAGGATGTTCAGGATCCCTCGGTGATTGTCAACTTCCCGCTGGTTGAGAATGAGGATGTTTCTTTGATTGCCTGGACAACCACACCATGGACGTTGCCGAGCAACCTGGCCCTTTGTGTGAACCCAGAGTTCATTTATGTCAAGGTCAAAGGTGAGGAAAGAACATGAGGAAAACACACATGTTGTAAACAATGACTGATGTACTGACTGGGGCTGAACACGTCTCAGCAGAAGTGTTGCTGTTTCACCAAGTAATTGCAGTTATTTACCTTTTTTCCTTAAAATCATTGGTTTTACACTTTAGTAACCCAGCCAAGAGCTGAAGAGGAACAAAACTATTATGGCAAAAAGTAACACTGTTACTTTAAAAATGCAAGTGAGGAATGTAGCAGAAAATTGTTAATCTTGTAAATTGGCAGATGAGCATATTTATTTTACTACTTAATGCGCATTTGATACCTACCATTTACTGATAGTATGATATTTACGCTCTTAAATCTTACAGATACAGTCCAGACACAGTATATTGCCTAAAGTATTCACTCATCTGCCTTCACACACATATGAACTTGAGTGATATTCCAATCTTAACCTGCAGGGTTTAATATGATGTCGGCCCACCCTTTGCAGCTATAACAGCTTCAACTCTTCTGGGAAGGCTTTCCA
This sequence comes from Pterophyllum scalare, assembly GCA_024447675.2. Taxonomy (NCBI): domain Eukaryota; kingdom Metazoa; phylum Chordata; class Actinopteri; order Cichliformes; family Cichlidae; genus Pterophyllum; species Pterophyllum scalare. Next base: position 20,063 of record JAMQGT020002010.1, read on the forward strand.
CAAGGTTCAGGAGTGTGTTTATGGGAGTTTCTGATCATTCTTCCAGAAGCGTATTTGTGAGATCACACACTGATGTTGGGTGAGAAGACCTGGCTCACAGTGTCTGTTCTAATTCATTCCAAAGATTTTCTATCAGGACACTGTGCAGACCAGTCAAGTCCTTCTACATCAAACTTGCTCATCCATGTCCTTAGATAAGATACAACTTTAATGATCCCACGACGGGGAAATTTGCATATTACAGCAGCTCAAGTACAGAGAAGAAGGATGAAATAAAATAAAATAGAAAAACACTATATACAGAAAATATGTATCGTACACATATCGTACTCAGCATCCACAGACCCCACTCTCATTTTACGTAGCCTACCACTTTGTGGCTCATTTGCTGTTGTTCCCAGTCACTTCCACTTTGTCATAATACCACTAATAGTTGATTGTGGAATATTTAATAGCAAGGAAATTTTACAACTGGACTTGCTACACAGGTGGCATCATATCAGAGTACCATGCTGGAATTCACTGTAGGGCTGCAACAAATACTCTAGTGAGTCAAATAATTTGCTAATAAAAAAAATTCTCAACACAAATTTGTTGCTTCGGTGCCTCGTTTAAAGTCTACAGCACTCAGGTGTTTCACCCACATTAGCTGCATTAAGTTCTCTGTCGCTGCAATGGATTTCCTTCATTTGGAAAAAACAACTCTTTAACACCAAGTGGATCATCGCTGACATGTTTTTCCACACTTCCACTGCTCTCTACACCCGTGTGTGTGTGTGTGTTGTGCTTTTTGGGCTGAGAATTTCAGCTGTAGCTACCGGAACATATTGCTATTACCAAGTTTGCTAGCAGGCGCAGCTATTAGCACTAGCAACCATTCAGTAATGACGGGACCCTCACCCGTCACCCGTTCGGTACTGAGGGGCTCCATCAAAATATTTTTATGCTTTAATCCCTGATTAGCAACAGCAAGCACAACGAGGCAGAGCCGTTGAGACGGGGAGCTCAGGTGGAGCAAAAGGAAACGTTTTTCTGGCATCCAAAGCAGCAGTGCTTTTTTTTCTGTAAACACTATTAAAACCTGTACTGGGACACAGCTGGAGGCCTTTACACGACAAACTCGCATATGAAAGATTCGGAATTCTGTGTCATTTTTACGCAACGTGTCCGGTGTGTGAAGGCCTTTAATAAGAAAGTATTTCTTATCTGATTACTTGATTAATCAAAGGAATAATCGATAGAATACTCAATTACTAAAATACTCGATAGTTGCAGCCCTAATTCACTGAGCTCTTGAGAGCGACCCATTCTTTCACAGATGTTTGTAGAAACAGTCTGCATGCCTAGGTGCTTGCTTTTATACACCTGTGGCCATGGAAGTGATTTCGATGGGTGAGTAGATACTTTAGGTAATATAGTGTACTTTGAAGTCAAATGTGATGCTGTTCTATAGTGAAGAAGTTGTGGATCTCATTTTAGTTTTGATCAAATCAAAGTGACTTTTTTTCTGTGATAACTGCTAATACATATTAGTCGCTATACCAGCAAAGTAGCCTAAAACAGACTTGAGAATTAGGAGAAGGCCTAAAAACAAATACATCAATTTTTTGCGTCACATAATGAATGCATATAAATTTCAGTCACTCTGCAATACATTCAGTTTACGGTGCTGTTACTGCAGTCTCATTTTGTGGCATTAGTAATATATGGCTCAATAAGTTTGCAAATGTCAAGTCAAGTTTATTTCTACAGTATGTTTAAAAACAACTGCTGTTGACCAAAGTGGTGTACATCTAAAATAATCGAATAACATAAAACATAATATAAAATGACAACTTTAAGGCAGGAAACATAAATTAACCAAACCTGAGTTTTAAAAAAACACAATCGTAACTCATTCCCTCAGCTGAAAATTTCTATCACTTTTATCAAATCATCAGGATGGAATCATTGAAACATGGTGATTAAAGTCAACCAAAGCAGATTGTGTTTACTAAAGTTATTATGTAATCTAGACAGGTTAAAAAAACAGCCACCTCGTGGCTTCAGGCTCCTCACTAACTCATTAATCTTGCTTTGGAGTGCATCACTCAGGACGAGTAGTTTTGTTAAATGATAATGCTTAAATGCTGATGCCTAAGGCAAAACTTTTCTGACAAAAAATTCTTGTTTTGAACTCTTGTGGGTTCAGTGTTTTGGATCACGGTATCAGCTGATGGATGTTTGTTTTCTTTTCATTCAGAAAGAACAAAGAAGAACAAATTAGCTGAAGAGGAGTGCTGCTTTTGCAAATTGCACCCGTAGGAAATAATGGACACATAATGCGTTGATGTGACTGGAACTTTGTTTTTATCTTCAAACAAAATATACAGGCAGTATCCTGCATGAACATCAGTTATGTTCATGCAGGATTTATCGTTAAGTGAATACACAATCACCCACTTAAAATGGTCCTTTCAGGTTTACATAAGATTGTTTATAAGCTGTGTTAATGGATTCATAGCCAGGTTGCATTAAAGTAGAGTAAAAGCATTAAAGTATTTTTTTTTAATAGTTTTAAGCAATTACCTCTCAACAGAATGATCTAAAACTTTATTTTCAGTATCTCTTGAAAAAAGAGTGTAAAGCTAGACTACAACTGAATGTTTTACAGGTATTTCTCAGTAGTGTAAAAGACACATTTTTATCATTCTTAATCCCGGGACACAATACTCAGACACTTGCTGTACACAAACTGAAAACTAATACAGCAGTCTTAAGTAACATTCTTAGATTTTTTTTTAAATTCACAATGATTATTAAAGATTTTGTTGGTACTGCTGTTGTGTGCAGCCCATTCATTTTAATCAGTTGCTTTTATACGTATATAAAATTTTAAAACAACAACCATTAATACAGTGGACATGCTTTCAGGAAATGCAAACATGTAGCTAATAACCTCAGCAAAAAAACAAAACAAAATTATATCAGCCACTGTCTAGTTTTGTCATTAACACTTTCATGTTTTTTACTTCAGTGTGTCAAAATGTCTGCTTCTGCTTTAACTATTAAGTGTGTATGTGTGTGAGAAAGTGTGTAGCTTAAACCTGAAAATGTGGATGAACCACAAATCAGGCCACTCAAAAAAAGCATTGTCCTTGTTCAAATATAAAAAAATACTCTAGAGAGGTGGCTACTGTTTTTCTGTTAACCCTCCTGCTGTAGTTTTTGGTTCCCAGTGAGAGAGACTGGTGGGTTTTAAAACGATGACCTAGATTCGTTTTAGTTTGGCATAGTGCAGTTGATACTGTAGGGGGCAGTGTTGAAACGCAGTCGGTTATTATTACTGCACCGCCTGTGCTGCATGGGAGACCGCCTTGGAATACCAATGAATGTGGTCCTTTTTGTGTGTGTGTGTGTGTGTGTGTGTGTGTGAGCTCAGTCTCTCTTTTTATCTTCTCTTGTTCACTCGCTCCATCTTCATCCCAGTTCTTTCCCCTCTTTCCTTATCGCTTTCTTTGACTTCAAATCCACCTGTTTTTGTCCTTCATTGTACTTATTTTCTCTCAGTCTGTCTCTTTTAATGTCTGCCTGTTTCCCTCGCTGCCTTTGTCGCTGTTTGAGTTGGGGGCTGTCAGCAGGTCTGAGCTGTGCAGTCATTTGTCACACCACTGAGGGGAAGAAACATCTTTTATTGATGCTGCCCTCTTGTCGCTCTTTTTGTGTCTCACTGTCTCAGGCCATTTGGTTTTTGCCCTCTTCGCAAGTGTCGTCTTTGCTGGTCCCAGTGACTCGTCTTTTTATGTTGTGTAAAATCTGTCTTTGGCCATTTTTCCAAGAAGATTCAGTTTCTTAAAATGTGTGGGAGATATAGCGTCCCCCCCCCCAACCTCATTTAGCTATATGATGGTTCCTTCTTCTTTCCATAATTATTATTATTTTTTTTTAATATTATATTAGACCCTCTCAAAAACAAGATGTTACATCTCAACAGGTTTATCCAGATACAAAAAAATGTCTATAATAAATATTATTACTACTGTTATTATTGTTACTATTATTACTCAGAAGTCAACCTTCAGACTTGATTGTAGCACAGCTATGAGACAAATTGATTTGATCCATGTTGGATAAGTTGCTATTTATCATTACCTGAGATTTAGGTCAATAAAGATAAATCATTCTGCCAGGGCTGTTTAGATGAAAGGCTTTGTAACATCACCAGATTTCCCCCCCACGTATCACATGATATAAATCTGCATTGTCATTCTATATATTATATAGCATGTTTTAAAACACACAGTTGCAAATTGCTTAACAGTTTGCTTAAAACCACACATTAAAGATAAGTGTACATGTCCCAACATGCAAGCATAAGGTCTTGCGTCCATTCATACATATACTTCCACAGAGGCACTGAGTGTGAATTATAATCAAAAATAATGACCAAAAGATTAAGGAAAGCTAACCTAGTTCCAAGTTATTGACTGATAGTACATCCCATCTTTTACATGGCTTTAAGTAATAAATAAAAGTCAATTGTTCTATCACATGTGAAGAAAACATGCTAGTTACATCCTCAGATGTCTTTGTTTCTGACCAGCAGTGTAAACCCAAAAGATACTCAATTTGCTTTTATATTTTCTTTGCTCAATAAATGAAACTGAACATTTCACAAGTTGGAAGTATACACCCATATATTAAACAGCAGCAAATTACTTGGTAAAAGGAGCATTTGATTTATAAGTCTAGATTGATTTTCTTCACAGGTGTCACAGGAAATTTTGAAAAGCAACAACAACAACAAAAATCATGATTTTCTGTTCATCTCTCAGATAATACTACAGACAAGACCTACATTATGATGGAGGCCAGACTGGGGGCTCTGTTTAAGTCAGAGAGCGAGTGCACTGTCCTGGACAAGTGAGTACAAAAGCTATATGAGTGAAGAAAAACATAAAAAGGATTAATTTTTTAAATGTGTGCACTTCAGTCTGTTGGCACCAAAGTGCAACAGTCCATTGCTGAGCTACTAGGGAATTAATTTCCCTAAGTTGAATGTGCTGTAGAATACAGTGGGAAAAATACAGTCTTGCTTCATTAACAGGAATTCAGCTAGCACCCAGAGTTGAGAATAAAGGAGACACAAAATGCTATCAGCACTTAACCAAACAGCTGCTGTTTCTTTCTATTAGGAACATTTCTAGATTTGTGCCCGGATTGCTGGCAGCATGACTTGTGTTAGTTGTCTTAACTTGCTTTCCAAAATAAAAGCTGTTAGCTTTCTGTTTTAGCTTTCTAGTGCTTCTGAATATCAGTAAAGAAAAATGCGATGTGTAGTTACTGAAGCATTACAGTATTTTTGTATATATTTTGGGTTTTTAGTCCCCACCTTATTGGAAAATGTTGAAGTGAAAGTCTAGATGGCCATAAACGATTATATGTGAATGTAGTTGTCATTGTAATTACAGTTATGTAACCTTAATTTTTTGTACTTGAAACCCAGCTGCTGCCTTTTAACAAGTAAATAACTTGTATGTCATATTTCCTGTGAAAGGTTTCCTCTTGGGTTATGAATTCTCTTCCACAGTGGCTGAAATTACTGACAGTCGAATTAGCAGAGGTTTTACCAGCTAAGTGTTGTTCTTTGCAGCAGAAAGGGAAAAAAAAATCAAATTTTTCAGCTCACTGGATGATTCTGGAGCAAAGGGAAAGGACATAGCAGGAAAAATAAGTCATAGTGAGATGAAGAAAACCACTGAGTGAATAAAGACTACAGAATTTACTGAAACCCGATGGAGCAAATTTCTAGGCATGATTTATCCTCAACCATCCCATATATTGGACAACTGTACTGATGATGTAAACAATCTTAACAATCTCACATTTTTTGAACTACCTTTAGAGAAACAGTGCATCAGGACTGCTTTAGCTGGCAATATGAGCGCAACCCTTAAATGGAGATCTCATAAGATCCTGAGGCAGTTTCTGTCCTTAGCAAGTAAAAACATTTAATGATGAGGACATTTAAAGAGGAATCACCTCCCTGCTTTTAAAATTTTATTTTGCATCTCTTCTTTACTATTAGGTAAGTAATAAAAACTGTATCGTAAAGATGATTTGTTTGAATTTTTTGTATGAGCATGAGAGGTGGAAATCAAGGCTAAGGAAGTCCACAAAATTACCCTCCACTGCTCTTAAGGCTTAAACACCATTACATAAAGCTTATAACTAAAGCTCACAGTCCTAACTCAAGGTGACTCAAATAAGTGCATCAACATGTCGTTCACCTCCTTTCTTCTCATATATATATATATATATATATATATATATATATATATATATATATATATATATATATATATATATATATATATATATATATATATATATATATATATATATATTTTGCCAGTTAGACAGTTGGAGGACACAGTTTAGAAAGATTTTAGTGAGAAAAGCAAACTTGTGGCCAAATATAAAAAGTGGAATCACTCGGAAACCTCTCCTGTCCTGTGAAGTTTTGGATGTACAATTTTTCTGCTGGTTTGTGTCTGCAGTAATGATGAATTACAGATATTGAATGGTTTTACATGTACTATTTGCTTTTTAGATTTCCTGGTAAGACCCTGAAAGGAAAAAAATACAAGCCTCTTTTCCAGTACTTTGCACAGGTTTGTGGGCTGTTTTTCTTCGTGGTTGCTTCACAGTTATGTCTAATGTTTTCATAAAATAAGGACAGATGGTATATCTCTCTTTAATTAACACAGCAAATTGACATCTCTCTTTACATCTCAGTGCATCTGTAAATTTGTACTGTAGATGTACTTTGTCTGCTTCCTCACCCTTCATCTAATATGTCCTGTCCTTGTTTGACTTCAGTGTTCAGAGAGAGGAGCATTCCAGGTGGTGACCGATAACTACGTCAAAGAGGAAGAGGGCACAGGAGTGGTCCACCAGGCACCTTATTTTGGAGCTGTGAGTAGGATCTTTTCTAAATGCCTTTCTTTTTTAAATTCTCTTATTTGCACAAGTATACACCATGACAACGTGTAATGCTTATTACATAAGGGGGAGCTTCAAAAAGCATAATAAAATGTTAATAAAGCATTTCCCATTGCTAACAATTGCTAATAAATGCATAACAAATATTATTAAAGGTTCATCTGATAAGTTGAACACACAAACTGAGATGAAATGAGTATTTTTGTATTTGTTTCCAGTTGAGGTGTATTGATATCAAGTTGTGTTTGAGTGCTACGGTATCAATGTACTGAGTCCAATGCAGTAGTGTTATCAGATGTATTGGGTCATTGTTAATAGGTTAGATGCCCTTGCCAAGGGTAGATGGATGCCCCAGTGGTTGTAGCCAGCCTTGAATACCAACTGTCTTTCTGTACAGCAATCTGAACAGCAAAAGCCTTTCATTTAAATTTGCATTTTTTTTTTTTGGTCTTGTTTTTAGTGGGCACATTCATTTTTATCAGTTTAATAATAATATATAAAAACAAACATATTGCCTGTGAAGATATACATTCTTCAAATGCTGTTTTGTTCTGATGTGAAATGAGCATGTGGCACATCTGTCTTGAGTTTGGACAGGCTGTTTGAATACAAATTACATCTACAGCTGGATGGTGCTTAGATGTTTCATGCATAGCTGTCACATACCAGCAGTGCTTGTTTCAACACTGCAAAAAGTATCCGTCTCAACAAGGAATTTAATATGGAGTCATAACATATCTTTACACTGTCGAAACTGGCTACCAAAGGGGGTTCACTGTTCGCTGCACTTGTATGTAGTAAGTGTAACATGAGCTTGACATAAAATATGCCACTTATTAACCACTTATTAACACTGAGATGTGTAATCTAAATAATACATTTCCAGGATACCTGACTGTTACATTGGATATTATCAATTAAGAGAAAATTGATAATAAAAATGCCAAGCTATGTCAAAACCGTCTCTAAACGGTTTTATTTTCTCTGTAGGATGATTACAGGGTGTGCACCGACTACAACATCATCCAGAAGGACCAGGCTCCTATCTGCCCTGTGGATGCCTCGGGCTGCTTCACTTCAGAGGTCACTGACTTTGTGGGACAGTATGTCAAAGTGAGTGACATATCATACATTAACGTGTAGATTAGGTTAGGAAACGTTTGAGGCATTCTACCCCCGGTATGAGCTACTGATATGATAAATATCTCAACAATATTGATATTGTTTTTTCATTTTCTGCCTTGTCTGCTCCCACTTCTCAACTGTTCTCTAGTTCCTCCATTTGTCTTTAAAATGCACCTTTTCTTAGCAGACTTCTACCTCTTTCTAAATAGTTTCATCATATGTGTCTAATTTCTGTTGTTAATGCTTTTTAGAATTATGCAGTACCTGCAATAAAATATGTTATTCCTAATCTAATAAATTCTTCAGCTGCAAACCTCCAGATATGGAGTTGAGGGAATCAGTGTCAGAGCAGTGTGGAAAAACTTGCTGCCAAAGCACATTGTCATTTACCACTGCACTGAATACCCTCTTCAAATCTGTCACACCCAACTGTGGTAGTGTCCTAAGAGAATAATGAGTTAAATATAGCATTCATATATGATCTCATCACTATTTCACATCCTGGTGCAAAGGCCAGGGAGTGACCTGCTTGGCCACTAACAATACAGCGTTAGCTAATAAAGAGCGTGCAGCCACAGTTCTCTGAAAGTCAGTCATAATCCACTTTTGAGATGTGTTAAAACGTAGCGCAAGTTTCAAGGCTGTCTGGGAGATTCCTTCTTACTGCATAAAAACTCGGAGACAGTCTGGGGGACTGTCAGTTGCAACATTTGCTACAGAAGAAGCCAAGAGAGCAGCTGCTTTTCTGTAAATTGAAAAACAAAGCCGACATATTAAACAACATGAGGGCTGCATCTTATAGCCAGAAGAGTCTGCAAGTTAGCAGTGCCAGCAGAGCAAGAGTTGAAAGTCCATCACCTTCCCGGTGCCGTGGATCTTCTTATGATAGCCGTGGGCGCTCGGGTTATCGTGGAGCTCCCATTGAGGTGGGCACAGAGATACATCAGCACCATGCCAATGAGAAAGAGGAAATGCAAGAACTCAATGTCAAGTTTGCAGGATACATTCAGAAGGTTCAGGCGCTGGAGCAGAGAAATGCTTCTCTTCAAGCTGAACTAGCTGCCCTGCAGAGCCGCTACAAGGGAGGCCCAACAGGCATTGGGGAAGAATATGAGCTCAAATTTAAAGAGGTGCGAGAGCTGATTGAGACCCTGACTAATGAGAAAGGGGCAGCTGATATTGAACGTGGCTACATCGAAGAAGAGGTAGAAGTTTGGAGACTAAAGCTGGAGGAGGAGCTGGCACTTAAAGTGGAAGCAGAAATGATTCTGAAGGAGTTTCGTCAAGACGTTGACAGCGCCACACTGCAGAAGGTTGAGCTGGAAAAGCGCATAGAACAACTGGTTGCCGAAATAGAGTTTCTCAAGAAACTGCATGATGAAGAGGTGGCTGACCTCATGAAGCAGATTGAGGACTCAAAAATTACTGCTGAGATGGATGGCGATCGTCCTGATCTGGCTGCTTATTTGCGTAACATGCGTACAGAAATAGAAGCCGTTGCTGCCCGCAACGTCCAGGAAGCCGAGAAGTGGTACAAAACCAAGTTTGACACTCTCAAGGAGCATGCTGGCAAACATGAAGAACAAATGAAAACCATGAAAGATGAGATCACCACCTTCCACAACCAGGTGACAGACCTTCAGAACCAGATTGATGGTCTGAGGGCTCGCAATGCCGCCCTGGAGCAGCAGCTGGAGGACATGGAGATGTCCCACATGGATAAGGCGGGGAACCTAGAGAGCATCATCGCTCAGTTGGAGTCTCAGCTCTGCGATACCAAACTGGAGATGACCAAGTATCTCAAAGACTACCAGGAACTGCTGCACATTAAGCTCAAGCTGGACGCAGAGATCGCAACCTACAGGAAGCTGCTGGAAGGGGAAGAAGAGAGGCTGGGAATAGCCAAAGATGCCTAAATACCCAGGAGAAGATCAGCAGCAAGATCAAAGAATGGCCACAAAGAGGATTCGGCAGCGCATCATGGAGTTCAAAGATCATCAAGAAAAGGCTCTGATTTCTTACCCATCTCCTTCCATCAAGGGATTTTTTTTTTCCTGAGCTCATATGCCACCACTTCTCCTGACACTTTACCTATGAATATTTTCCCTACTCCAGTAATCAGATGTTATACAAATTTTGCCTACACGGTTTTTTTTTTTTTTTACATAAGCCCTGCCTGCAAACAAGGAAGAGTTTTGATTGAATAAAAAACATGAAAAATTTTTCAATGCTCTGTGCTACAGATAAATTTCTCTGAACGATTTATTGAGATACCCATCCCTTCTTACTCGTTATTTATCTTTGGTTACATTATCCTTACACATTCTGTCTTCCTTTATGCAAAATTTAACATAACTTTTTAAAATGACCTCCTTTCCCTTTTCATTTCCATAATTCTGGAATTGCTTCCATTTCTGTCTTTTTCTTCTTCTTTTTTTTTCTTCTTTTTTTCGAGAGCCCTCATTTCTCCTTGTTGCTTTCTTTTACTCATGCTTATGCAGTACCCCTGCTAAATTTATCTTCTGTCTTTTCTGACAAGTCAGCCCATACCTCCATCACTTCTCTTTGCTACAGTTGCTGATTTTTTTCGCTAGCACTGCCTCCAAGTTTTGGAGCCCTGTCTTCTTAATGAAGCACTCAACTCAAACAAAGCAATATATAACCTTAGGATTGTGACTGATCTGTACAGTAACTCCAGTTTATTCTGAATGTTTTGACAAGACACAACTGTTGACCATTCACACTAATGTCAACCAACTGTTAATAAAGATTTACGTGTGTGCATACAAAAATAATACGGTGATCAATGTTTATTTAACCTGTTGTCATTTCCTAATTTTTGTTTTTCTAACAACATTGATTTGAATAGAATGCTGAATGGAAACAAAAAACAAACTAGAGATTACCCCCCCCCAAATGGCAGTTCAAAAGTCAAGCCCAGTAAATTTTAAATATTTTTGGTATTTTGCTTTTCCCTATTATCCTGTAAATAAACTGTAAATACTGAATGAGTCACAAATGAAGTAAAGGTTAAGTGAATATAAGTTTTCAGTTACTCTAACTTATTTCCCTCTGTGTGTTAGCTGGCTTTGGTTGTTTAGCAGGGGTGTAGGTAAGATGCACAAATGCAGACACACAAAAAAAAAGATTATTGTTTTGGAACCTTAACTTTGCATTTAAATTATGCCATGTTACAAAGAAAATCGCATGTGCGTGTGTGAGTAATTTTGTAGCATACTGAGTAACCCCTATTTATGTTGAATTGGCCAGGTGGTGAAATGGTTTTATTTTCTGAGTGCCAAATTTCCAGTGCATCTTCACATCACAGGTGTATCTTCATGTTTTAATGAGCTGGGGTCAGGACACAACAAAATTTATTCCTGGGTGGAAGGGAGGGGGGCTGTCTCTGCAAAGAGGTCACAGCCACCTGCCAAGCACTTTCCTGAAAAGTCATATCTATGAGCTGCCTGTGAATTTCACTTGGTTAGAAGGATGTGAAATAGTGGATGATAAGGCCTCCATGTGATTGCATATTAGATTGTTTGTCATAAAGAGTGAGCTGCATTTTATCATAGCTGTATGTGCAGACTGACCTTGGCTGCACATTCACCTTGGATTTTCTGCAAGAGAAGTTATACTCCTGTTGAAGGTTCCAGAGACTTCCTCTAATCAAGAATATTTAGACAAGTTTATTTCATTGAGTATTAAAGGTATGGTAGGCCTGAACTGTACCCCAAAACAACTAAGAAGTAACAGTTTAACTAACAGTTAAAAACTGAAAGTTGCTCAGTAATCATAAAATAAGTAACCTGTAAGATTAATATATATATGTATATATATATATATATATATATATATATATATATATATATATATATATATATATATATATATATATATATATATATATATATAATATATATATATATATAATCAAAATTACAGTACTATATTCAGCTAAAAATAAGTAACCTGTAAGATTAATATATATATATATATATATATATATATATATATATATATATATATATATATATATATAAATCAAAATTACAGTAGTATATTCAGCTAAACATTAAAAAATTTGATTATTGGCCATAACATAGATGGTATAAATGATGGATGTAGCTACTGTGGCGTCACCTGTTGGTTTAGGTTTGGGAAGTCCTGTTTTGAAGCTGCTGCCCCCTGACTATCGGATGACCGTTTGCTAACGCTAATAGCCACGCCCGCTTTCTAATTGTGGTAATAGCTAACAGTTCCAATAGCGTATTGATGAAATTCTCAGTCTGGCGCTACAGTACCTCAGTGTAGTGCCAGGCGATCAACCGCTGGCTAGAACCCTAAAGTGAATAACACTGTTTCTTCTGGTGGTGAACCAGTGACAGGGTCATGGGTGGCCAATGCTCACTGATCCACATTGGGCGTGAAGGCTGGCCCATGTGGTCCGATCTAACAGGGGCTGCATAGCTGCAGACCAGTCAGCCTCCCCATGCTGACCCGCATCCACCACAAAAAGCGCCAAGAGTGGGCATGTGTACGTCAGAACTGGACCATATATTAGTATATTAGACATGAATCTATTTATTTATTTTTTACATAGACATAAAGAACAGCCCTTACACTTATTTTAAAAATTAACTTGAAATGTGCTGAAAAAACTTTGTAAGACCTTTTCACCTTGCAGCTGTGATGTACAGATGTACTTCTCCAGGGTGTCTCAGCACACAGTGATGGCTGTAGTTTAAAGTGTAAATGTACACATCTGTTCTTCCCTAGCCAGCTGAAATCTCTGACCCTAAAAGATAGTGACACATGGCCTTTTCTCCCTATACTCAGTTACAAAGTAATCTCTAAAGAATATCTAATATTTAGTTGTTCTGTTACAGGATGCGGACAAGAATATCATCAAATTCCTGAAGGAGAAGGGTCGCCTTGTCAATTCCAGCACCTTCAAACAGAGTCACCCCTTCTGCTGGAGGTGAGACATGTACAGAATTCAAACAAATGTAAAACTAATGTTACCTCCGTCATCCCCTTCAGCCTTACTCAACAGTTTAAATGTTTGTCTTCTACCAAGGGGCTTTTAAAACACCAGTAAAATAAAAAGAAATTAAAAAAAATTCTGGACACAGGGGGTTTTTTTGGTCACAGATGTTAAGCCTGACTCAATTCAATATTTTCTCCGTAAATTCCTGCTGCCTTATTTTGTTGTAGAATGCAATAACTTCAGTGTGTAGTATTCAGGTTTGCTCATACAGAGGTTTGAGTGTCTTCTGTGGCCCACAAAGCCAATTTTAGTGTGGTGACTTGCACTTAACTTCTCTAAGTTCCACATGATGTAGAAACCATTGAGCACATTTAGAGACAAACAGTGGTGTGTGTGTGTGTGTGTGGGTTTTTTTGGGGTTTTTTTTTTTAGTTGACTAAATCACTTTCTTACTTTGAGTTGATGAATTATGACCTGAACAGGATTAATTAACCTCAGTAAGTATGAAGAGATATCTTCTCTAAGCCTCTAGAAGACACAAGTTTGTAGAGATTAAACTGACTGTTATATTAACTACTCACTGTTTGAAAGGTAAAATGTAAGTTTTGAAACACATTGGTACCCCCTTAAAACATTGTTATTTTTGGAGGAAACTAGAGGATGACATCCATTAAAGATGGTGGCTGGAAACTGAACTGTGAAGTTCACAGCTGATGGTATTGGAACTCATGTCATGTGTGCCATAACCATTCATCTATCAGGTTACTCAAAGACACCCAATAATAAATGCAGCAGAGGTTTGGCAATAAAGTATATAACAAAATATACAATGAACATCTTGAGTGTGAATGATTGTGTTAGCCCTGCGACAGACTGGCGACATGTCCAGGGTGTACCCTGCCTCTCATCCTGTGGCAGCTAGGATAGGCTCCAGCAATATGCTTCTGAACCAAAGGCTACATAAC